>JAJLSD010000065.1:0-44196 GCA_030567455.1 Komagataea norvegica
CACATTTTTGAGAACCTCGACCAGACAGAGCACCGTTTTACACCTCAACCACATAGTATTGAGACGAAATTTGGCCTGGAGGAAGCTGAGGAGGGGCTGATCTCACTGGGCTGGTTAGGATCTGAGAATATTGAGATTTGACCTAGTGAGGTCGAATCGCAAGTTTGAAGGAGTGGTGGGCCTAGAGAGTGCTACAGGGCCGGTACGAGAGATTAGAGAGGCTAGGTGGACAGGGCGTGTCTGGTATGGGCCGGAAATGGCGAAACGGAGAGCAGTTCCGACCGTTATTTGAAGTGTTTCTGAAAAAGATTGGATTTTGTGTTGTTGATGTTTGTGTGTGATGTGCTTTGAAAAAAGTGGTGTTTTGGAGTTTTGTGTGGTTGTTGGGTGGTCGATGGATGGTAGATGGCGGATGGATTTTGTGTTGTTGATGTTTGTGTGTGATGTGTTTTGAAAAAAGTGGTGTTTTGGAGTTTTGTGTGGTTGTTGGGTGGTCGATGGATGGTAGATGGCGGATGGATTTTGTGTTGTTGATGTTTGTGTGTGATGTGTTTTGAAAAAAGTGGTGTTTTGGAGTTTTGTGTGGTTGTTGGGTGGTCGATGGTGGATGGACCCACAATTCTTGAAATTGAATGACATATTCATAAATTAAATCATTTCATGTTGGAAAATAACGTAGGGAAAGAACACTCTCCCGTGGTGCATAAGCACCAACAATCGGAGATCGAATCTGATTTTGATTGCGGACGAATACTTTGCGGACGTTATGGGACAAGGATCTGTTTGGTCCGTTGAGAGTATGCTTGTCCAAACAAGTCCTATGATGTTGAACATACAGATAACGTAGGATATCGAAATATTATCCAAATTACTTGTTATATATATTATCGAATTTAACATCCAAATACTTCCAAATACTATCGCGTGTAAGTCCTTATCAGTCAGGCAGGCGATTTCACATAGAGGCATTGAATGAGGTATATATCAAGACCCAAGAAACGCTGAAAATGTGAAATTATTAGGATTCTAACCATACCCTAATAATGATAATGTGTGTTTCAACCAAATTCTTAGTGTGCTGAACAAGTCATAAGAAGTTGTTAGTTGCCTCGAGAGCAACTTTATTGATTAGCCAAGAATTGCTATTTATGAGCAGCTTTACTAAAAGCTATATAAGTGAGAAGAAAAGTCAGAGGAACTTTTCTTCATGTTAAGGATCTATATCATTGATATTTTCCTATCAAGGATTTTGATAATAAAGTTAATCAGCACTAGTTATAAGAACAACATTGAAGAACGATATTAAGATCTACAGTTCTGTTATAGCTGATTCAATCTACGCAACCATTCTATCTCATTAACCAAGTAATACTTATCAGATGTATCCAAGAATAGTTAAACATTCACGTGTTAGTCATTCTAGACCTACTTCTTCTACTTCTAGCCCTTCCTATAAAATACACAAAATTTCTCAGAAAAAAGTGGATTCTTCCCGTCGGGAAAGCCCTTCGGACTGTCTAAAATCATACCTTCCAATATTTGAAATGTTTATATCGAAGAGCTAGGGGTGCTATCTCTGAGAATAAGGATTTTGTGATACACCGACGGCAGCGTCATGTTAGCCGTTTGTCGGAAGGAGTATTGATGTCAACTTCGGTGAAACGATTGATTCTATTCATAATGATTTGGGTAACTGATGGATTGCCTCATTGACTTGCTTGATAACTTTAAGTAACCTAACTATCTGTCGTCTCTATTCTCACTATTTTCTATTGTTATCTGAGACATTTGAATAGACCAGTGACTGATCTATCATATTATAAGCCATTATTATGTAAATATTAGCAGGTTGAATCATAATTCCTGGGATATTGTGTGCGACGAAATGTGTGCGGCCTTCCTGTGTTTAATTAAAGTAGGTTTTCGGTTTAGTTACTAGATTTTCTGTTAAATAATATCCTTACTGATCTCATGACGTCAATGGCATAGATGCAGGAGATGATATGTTAATATGAGGATAGTAGTTGCTGAAAGGTTTACTAAGAACTGAAGTAGAAACTTTTGGTTCGAGAGTAAAAGCAAAAGTATGATCCCATTTAAAAAAAAAAAAAGGTTCAAATTTTCTTTCTGATTTTTGTAGCTCAAGTGCTCAAATGTGTACTATACATGATTAACTTTCAGTCGACACTAAATTGAGAGCTCTGCAGGCGAGGTTTTTTAAAAAAATCTCATATATTGAATTTTACGTACTCTTTAACCTATTTAACTGTAGTTGCTCTGTTCGTTGTTGTTTATCTTCAAATATTTCGTGGTGTATCTTTTCGGATGGCAAAATTTGGAGGTGTGAGACTGACTTGTACTAAAGCTCACTTATTTTCCTCGCTCCCTACTTTATTTGTTCATTGCTTAAGGCTGCTTCAGTTAGGTGAACGTTTTATCAGCATAAGGATTGATGGTCTCTAATTTATGTCAATGGGTGCCAGATTCTTTTGGTATGTGTATGGAATATCAAACGGAGCTGGTTCCCGTAGAAAAAAATTAATAGAAATACTGCTCAGGACTTCAGTAGTTTGGGGAGCTTCAAAAGTTTGATAATTCAACTTATTTGGGTAATTCGAGATCTCTGCAGATCGTGATAACTGGTATGAGACCGTGTTGGCTAACGAAATCAGATGACTTTAAGTCATGAAATTGAGTTTCAGCATCAAGTGTGATGAAGATACAAGTCACTGTTGCTGATTCTTGGAATGAATATCTCCTAACTGTTCTTGAGATGACTGTTGCTACTCTTGCTCATGATAATATGGTCAGAATAAAGTGATATCTAAGAAAGAAAGTAAAAATTGTGGCTTTCATAACTTATACTTCCTGATGAAGTTTTGATACTGTCTCGTGAGCCCTTCTCGAAGATAAAAAGTAAGCATCTGATGAATTGCAAAATAAAACTGATATGACCGTTCCAACCTTTGACTATTCAAAAATCGAATAGAGGGGTCAGAAGCTCTCTAAAGCGTCCATCTAAAACAAAAAGATGGGTGTGCTGAACGCCGTCTCCATTTAAACCCTAACTCCCTACTCGATGTGTCAGATGGATACTAAAAGAAGAACGGTCTTTTCTGAGCAAATTCTATATAGAGATCTGACAAATTTGCCTTTCGCATCTCAGTCGTTCTCAATAGCCAGATGACAATGGTCTTATCGGGAAATCCTTACATGATTTACTTTAAGGCACAATGTTGATCTCCACATAAATACACCCTGAATTCATATGCAGAGTCTGAAACTTTTTGTCGATCAAAACAGAATTGAACTAATTAGAATCGAAGTGTAAACCTTCAAGGTGTGATGTAAATGGAGAAGGTTATGAATACGGCATTTATTTGATCATACTATCTACATCCGATATATTATCTGCTGTTTTGATGTCGGTGTTATCTGTTGGTGTTTTTTTTTCCCCGATGACATCACTTAATAAGAGAACTAATTGTTTAACCGATGACATGGAATCCGAAAGCATATCCGCTCTTATATGTACCATCAGTCCAAGGCTGCTTGATGAAATGGGTGCACTTCACTCTTTGGTTCCTGTTGTTTTCGTAGTATATGTGAACTTTCAGCATTTCAGCGCAAATTCTTACAAAGGTAATCGTTTGACCGCGTACGTATCATTGATCATGTTCGCATGAAAATTCTCACGAGGTTAACAATTCACGGGTCAAAATGTAATGCAGTTCATTATACGAGTCCAGATCTTTATCAGATTCTGGGAATCAGCTGTACAGAGACAAAAAACACCCTAAAATCGGGGTGGAATCTAAATTCATAATACGAGAACTATCGAGAGGCAATTATAACTGAGGTAATTCGTGATAGCGATTCCAATTGTGTCACCATGAACCATTTACCAGTATCCAGTGCCCAGTATCCAGTATCCGTGTATTTTTGAGGCATTACTAGAAGTTGGCATAATTGTGCTGCAGGAACATGATTTTGGTGTCTTGAGTCTTTTGTGATGATACTAAGTTCCATCTACTGATCTCAGAAGTCTTCCTTTTCTTGAGCGGGGGTGTAACTGGAGTTAACGCATTGAGTTTCTGGACAACCCCATTGGCGCAGAATATCATGAACCGGCTAGAGACTCCTGGCAAAAAACTGTATATGCAGGCAACTATCAACTGTAGCGATTTTAATTGTTTCTTATCCTAATGTATAATATACTGGCAATTCCATGTTGTGTGGTTTATCAGACGTTTTGGCCTAATTTCTTTAAGCCGCATAGCTGTAACCGTGGATCTCAAAAAGCGGAGAGTTCAATCGATTGTGCAAGAATACTGGAGCAAATAAACAGTCCCAAGAGAAGGGATCTTCAACATCCGCTTGCGGACTTCGGATAGTTAGCGGATCACCGATATGGGAGAGTCTAGTTACGTTGTTGAATTATCGAAAAAGCGATCACCATCTATCTGCAAAGAATTTAGTCTGGCTGGCTCCACTAACTCCGATAAACTGGGGTGAGGGCAGACTCAATTGCAGTGAGGTAGGTACAATGGTTTACCCGATCTATATTGTCCCTTGGGCTATGTACTGCATTTGAGGTAACGACCCAGTTATCTAATGTCACCGGCAGGTGTACGGTATTAGCCGTGCCAAAAACTCTAATCGTATGTACTATATACGCTACTTTATTATTTGAACAGAAAACCCCCAAGTTCTCAGTAACCATACTTGATGAATCAAAAACTGGAATAGAACCAAGGCCAATTGAAAGGGCAGTTCCGACCAAATATAACAGACGTCAATCATGTGCGCAATCCATTAGTTACAGTTTGTGCCGTTTCACAAGTCTTGATCTATCGGTCCTGAGATATCTCTCTTCAGCTAGTTTACTAAACCCACCTCCGTCTTTCCCAGGTTAAGCACTAGCAATGTCATGAATCTAATCACTGACCAACGATGTGTAATTAATTACAATAGGTATACATAGGTGTAATTCATGTTAATCCTGCACGTTTTACCTCAAAATCACCCTCAATTCAAATGATTGATGAGCGGCTACCCAGTTTCAAACGCAGCTAATCAATCGACAATCGTAATGCAACATAAAGATCTCCCATTGCTACTGGCTACGGATTTTTGAATAAGTGATTCGGTGTGAGCTTTTTGAATAACATGCACACCTGAATAAACATAAGGTGCAGCTGGGTCTTGATTTGCACACCTATAACAACTGAAGCGTATATAAAGAGGTCAGATCTTTCTCCAAAACTCTTCTGTTTCTTATTAATACAATCATCAAACAACAATGAAATTCTCAACTGCCTTACTAGCTACCCTTACTGCTTCTTTAACTTTCGCTTCTCCAATTGCTGACGCTTTACCATGGGCCAATGCAAATCCACAAGCCAAAGCTGCTGCTCAAGCCTATGCTGATGCCTACGCTGAAGCTGTTGCCGTTGGACATGCTGATCCAGAAGCCTTTGCGTTAGCTGCCTCAGAAGATGACTGTGCCGATATCACTTGTCACATGAACTGTGGTTTCATGATCATTAAAGGTCAAGAGTGTTCCCTTAACGAAGCAGACACTTATTCTGGTCCTTACGAAGATGGCTGTCTCTGTGGTACTGCTGATACTGAATTCTTATCCTACTACGATGCTTGTATGGATTGTGGTTGGACCTTGTGGAAGTACTACTCCGTCTACTTGGTTCCTGCCTTGCAACAATGTCAAGTTGAAGACGCAGGTGCTAATGTTCAGACCGAGCCAACTGGTACTTCTAGATGTTCAACTACCTTATCCGGTACCTACACCAAAGATACTTCAATCGACATCTCTACCATTACTGCCACTATTTCCCCATAAGAAGACCAATCCTGGAGCTTGGTATTTCGGTGTGCAAGTCACGGTGCTGCTGTGTGTTGTTAGACATATATGTATTGCAATGAACTCTAATAAGACGATTGACTTTATAAAAGAAGAAGACTTCAAAATGAATTTATGTAAATCAACACGACTAGCAGGGAATTGATCTGTTCTATCACCTGTGCGGTCATTGATGGATCTATGGTTCTGTACAACTTGCAGTAAAATCTACGAGTGAACAAAAAGTTGTGCATTCTGCTGCATAAATGCAAGAACTGAAGATCTGATCCACAATTTTCGACTTAAACTCCAGTAAACGTCTATTTCAGTAGGTCAGTTACTGCAAGCACAAGGATGGTACTATTTCTGGCAATCGAATACAGCTGTAATGCACCAGAAAGAAAGCATTTTAAGAATGTACCTGGTCGGTCTGCGTTAGCTTTTTACTCTTTTGGCAATTCGCGACACAAATAATTTGTTAACTATGGTGAAAATTTTAGAGAGACTAAGATTGAGAGAGACTAAGATTCTGCAATAAGAAAAGGTTTTGGAGGACATTATGGGTAGAAAACTGAAGGGAAAAAGTAGCCGCAAAGGTCAACTGCAAACAGCACTGGCGAAACATCAAACACAAGAGTCATTGAAGAAGAAAGTGGTAAAGAGAAACGAAGCAATCACTAGCAAGAGTGAATCCGTCAAGAAATCAGAAAATAAGAATAATCAGAACAAAACAGCACAGATACATTCAGTTATTCCATTCACACCAAAAAATAAGATATTGCTAGTTGGAGAAGGAGATTTCTCATTTGCTTTAAGTATCCTAAGAGAAGGTTATATCAAACCTGAAAATCTTATTATAACGAGTTTTGACAACTCTGTTAATGAATTACAGTTGAAGTATCCAAGTTCATTTGCTAAAAACTATGAAGAGATCGTTAACACATACAAAGCTGTCAAAGTGTTTTTCAAAGTCGATGGTACTCAGCTTTCGAAATCACTGAGAATCAATAACAAGCAAAAGTTCCTTAAAACATTAGGACTGACATATCTCGATTTCATCATATTTAATTTCCCACATACAGGTAAAGGTATGAAAGACCAAGATAGAAATATAAGAGATCATCAGCTACTGGTTTTAGGTTTCCTCAAATCGTGTCAGGAACTTTTCAAGATAGTCGAACAACCAAACAAGAGAATAGCAGAGTTGAATATCTTGAGTGAACAAAGGGAAGAACCAAAGATCATATTAAGTGTTTTTGAAGGCGAGCCATACGATTCATGGAACATCAAAATGTTATCAAAATCTCTAGGTCTTTCAGTCGCAAGATCAAGTGCATTTGATTGGGACTCATTCCCAGATTATCATCACAGAAGAACAAACAGTGAAAAGACTACAACAAAGGAGGCAAGTGAAAGAAAGGCGAGACTGTACGTGTTTGAAAAATACAAAAAGGATGTCAATAAAAAGAATAAGAATGATGACGATGAAGGAAGTGACAGGGAATAGATAGAATTAAAAAATAAAAGGCGTGCCGTGTATTATCGCATAAAAAGTACAAGTATCATGTTGGATACATTGTAACCAGATCGTCAATTTTGAATGTCGTTGAAGTTATTGGATCCATTAACTCATCTTCCGCTAATGTTTTCAGTCCTTTAGTGTAGCTAATCAACTTAGTCTTATCAAATATATTCCCGTTGGGTAACATGACAGGATTGTCAAAGAGGAATGATTCAACATTATGAGAGTAAGGTAACTGTTCACTCAGTTGATTCATCTCTAAAGAGCAAACTGGGCAATTGTGGTTATTTGGATTACTCGGATCCTCTCTCTGGTTCATCTTCTTCTTCAACAAAGTTTCAAAATTCAAATCTTCTTTATCAGTGGATGCACATTTACAAGATTTTGTCTTCAGTGTAGAAATCCCAACTGACAGATAAACCAACAACGGATCATCTTGAGGAATTCCATACATCTTGTAGTATATCTCCAAGAATAAATCACTAAGGTATTTGTATCTTTCCTCTGAGAAAAGGTCGACGTATTTCTTCAGTTTCGGTTCCTCTGTTAGGCAGTCATCATGTAGAAATATCAGTAAACCTGACGCTAAACGAATCTCCTCGAAATTTGTCCTGGTAAAACCAGCAAGGTGAGAGTTGAAAATGCTCAGTGCACTAGAGATTTCTCCCTTCTTGATAAACTCGATGTATTCCTGAAACCTTGATTGAAACTCTAAGCTGGATTTAGTCTTCTTGAGGTAACTTTTATTTTCCTGAATCCAGCCTATTAGAGGTATCAGATCATGATTCAGTAGAATCGAGTTTGATATCTGGTTTGATTTAAGTATTATATCAGAGTCTACCAGCTCATCAAATTTCAAATCTTTCAACAATGCTAGACCTGGGTTGTCGCCTTTTGTAACGTTATTCCTTAATAAATACTCCACAATCAGAAGATTAGTCTGATCCCTGTACCAGCTAAGTAGCCTCTCCCTGTTTACGTCTGCATCTTTGTGATCCTTGTCAGCACTAATGGCCTCCTTCAACGTTTTTAGCTCTGTCAGCTTTGCAATTCTGGTCTTTATTCTTGAGATCAGCTCTTGTTCCGCATCATATCTCGCCCTCATCTTCTTTTCATAATGTTTCATCGAGGCAATAATCTGTCTGAGCTTTGCCTTCTTGTCTACATCATTCTTACTGAGATCACTCGTGAGCTCTGCAATCTTTCTGAACTGTTTCTCATCCAGCTTCTGGATATCCTTGATGTTCTTTCTCAGCAACTCATACGGAACCCTGAAGTTGGCCTGCTGCGTGCGTAAGTGAAAGTCCACTGATGGCTCGTCCAGTGACATATTGATGGTAGCTTTCTCGTTGTGTATCTCTGTATTATTTCAGTTGATTGAAATGCAAAAACAATGCCTGTGAATGTATAGAATATACAGTAATGGCAAGAGGGAAGTGACACTTTTATCAGCTATGTGTCTTAGTCATGCGATATCGAGTTGTCAAAACCCCAGAGCGAGTTCGCGGAAAGGTCAGCTGACTTCCACGTGACAGAAGACGAGATTCGCGAAACCCCGAAGTTCGGCGCCAATTCTTTCTTCTTTTGTTCGAAATTTTTGCGAGATCGAAAAGTCGTTGTTTATTCGGTTCCGAGTTTCGTTTTTTTCATGACTTTCACAGTTGTCAAGCAGCGAAAAAAAACTGGCAGTTTCCTGCCATACAAATCAAGCCTGGAAAATAAAGGGAAAAAAACTACGAGTTGCAAAAGCAGTAAATTTAGACGTTTTTCCTTTTATCCTACTGCCCCATCTGAATAATTAAATTCATTCACAGAGCACCATGTTGAGATCATCATTCGCATCATCTAGAAGAACGTTCGCTACCACCATCAGCGAAAACTTGCTTCCAAAAAAATACGGTGGTAAATTCACTGTCACCTTATTGCCAGGTGATGGTATTGGTAAAGAAATCACCGATTCAGTCGTCGAGATCTTCAAATCCGAAAGCTTGCCAATCGAATGGGAAACCATCAACGTCCATGGTGACACTAAAGCCGGTGTTAAAGAAGCTGTTGATTCATTAAAGAGAAACAAGATTGGTTTAAAGGGTATCTGGCATACTGAAGTTTCTCAATCTGGTCACGGTTCATTGAACGTTGCATTGAGAAAAGAATTAGATATCTATGCCTCTTTAACTTTGATTAAAAACATCCCAGGTGTTAAGACTAGATTAGAAGGAATCGATTTAGTCTTGATTAGAGAAAACACTGAAGGTGAATACTCTGGTTTAGAACATGAATCTGTTCCAGGTGTTGTTGAATCTTTAAAAGTCATCACTGCTAGAAAATCTGAAAGAATTGCTAAATTCGCTTTCGATTTTGCTAAGAAAAACGGTAGAAAAGAAGTCACTGCTGTCCACAAAGCTAACATTATGAAATTGGCTGATGGTTTATTCAGACAAACTGTTAAAACCGTTGGTGCTGAACAATATCCAGACATTTCTGTCAAAGATATCATTGTTGATAACGCTTCCATGCAAGCTGTTTCCAACCCACAACAATTCGATGTCTTGGTCACTCCAAACTTATACGGTGCCATCTTATCAAACATTGGTACTGCTTTAGTCGGTGGTCCAGGTTTAGTTCCAGGTGCCAACTACGGTAGAGAATATGCCGTCTTTGAACCAGGTTCCAGACACGTTGGTTTAGACATCCAAGGTAAAGGTGTTGCTAACCCAACTGCCATGATTTTGTCATCTGCCTTATTATTAAGACATTTAGGTTTAGATTCATCTGCTGACAGAATCTCCGCTGCTGTTTACAAAGTTATCAAAGAAGGTAAGAAAACCACTAGAGACATTGGTGGTTCTGCTTCAACTCAAGAATTCACAAAAGCTGTTATAAGTGAACTAAAAGCTACCGCTTAGAGGTTTTTGAATACGGGAAATCGTGTTAATTTATAGATATTTATCATTATAATTTATTTCTTTTAATGAAACAAGAGGATTATACTAGATTCAAGGGGCTGTGTAACTTGTGTAGCTAGTGGTGATTTACTAGTGAGTAGTGACCAGCTAATGACCAGCTATTAGTGTGTAAAGGATGATCTTTAGGAAGCTTTTTGGTGTGCGGGTGTACGAAGTTCCTTTTTCGACTTCACTTTCTTTCAAAAAGCCCACACATAGGAAAGGTGTCCAGTTCAGCTCAGTACACACCCCTCCTGTACCCAACATAATGACTATCAGCAATGCATATAAGAACCTTCAGAAGCAGCTCTTGGTGAACATCAAGGCCTCCACTAAGAAACAAAACGCAGGTGAGCTCAAGAAGAAGATCTCACTCTTGAAATATCAAAGAACAAATGCCTTAAGAGGACACCAACCGGAGAAAATCGTTGACATCGACAGTGAATTGAAAGAGCTTGAAAAAAAAGTGCAGGATCCAGAGGTTGAAGTGGATGAAAAGATATTGAAGGGGCTAGAGATAACCAAAAACCTGGAATCAAAGCGTAACATTGATCATGTTAATGATGTTGCAAATTACCTGTCGTATCAAAGAACTTATCAAGAACTAATTGAGAGATATAACCCAGGTTTGAGAGCATCCCAGGATGATATTATTAGAAAAACTGCACATAGGGTAGGGTTTGAGTTACCACAAGAGTTTAACAAGTAGAGTTTGATCAATTACAATTGTCACTCCCATTTCCTTGTCAAGTGTACATAGAAAACGGAATTTATGAGTTCTAGGGTTACTCTCGTGTTGTAGTTTGTCTGTTTATGTCCAACGGTGAAATAGAGGGTACATTATAATGAGGAAGCAGGTTGTTTGCGATTAAAACAATCAAATCAAGCTAGCTGTGGAAATGGGATATGAATGTCGGGAAGTTGAGAGCTGGATTTCGCACACTGCAAACCCTAACTTGAACTACGGAGCGAACGACTCCGTTTGATATATGTCAGCACTCACTGAATAGTAGTAGCACTGTCGGCAAGATCGAGATTATAAAGCCGGCTTTGTAATGCTGTCAACTCTAATTCCCACATTTGAATATTCGCATGAGACTTTTACAGTCATGTTTACAGTTGTGGCGGATCTGCTGCAGGCGGAACGTTTTAAAGAGTCCGCTGCTGACGAATTACCGATGCAAATTCCAATTGACAATTCTATACAATTAAAAAGTATATAAAGTCAAGCAGATCACTCGATTCTTGGTCTGTCTCTTCCCAATAGTAGTTTCCCCCAGTGCAATTATCCAGTAAAAATGTCATCCAGATATAATTTCAGTAAAGAAGCTGCTGCTGTCTCTTTCAAAGACACTGCTTTATTCAAACCAATTAAGGTTGGTGCGATTGAGCTACAACATAGAGTCGCCCTTGCACCTTTAACCAGACTCAGAAATGTCGAAAACACCCCAAACGCCCAGTTGATGGGTGAGTACTACTCGCAAAGATCTCAAAGACCAGGTACCTTATTGGTCACTGAAGCTACTTTCATTAGTGCCGCTGCTGGTGGTTATACCAGTGCTCCAGGTATTTTCTCTGATGAGCAGATTGAGGCATGGACCAAGATCCACAAAGGTATCCATGATAACAAATCGTTTGTTTTCCAGCAATTATGGGCTTTGGGTAGACAATCTTCTCCAGCTGTCTTGGCTAAACAAGGCTTGAAATTCGTCAGTGCATCCGAAATTTATCAAACTGAAGAATCTGAGAAGGAAGCCTTAGCTGCTGAAAACCCATTACATGCTCTAACTATCCCAGAAATTAAGGAATATGTCAAAGATTACGTCCAGGCTGCAAAGAACGCTCTCAAGGCAGGGGCAGATGGTGTTGAAATTCATTCCGCTAACGGTTATTTACTAAATCAGTTTGTCGATCCCAAATCAAACAAGAGAACCGATGAATACGGTGGCTCAAGTGAAAACAGAGCTAGATTTACTTTAGAAGTCGTTGATGCCGTTGTCGAAGCCATTGGTGCTGAAAGAGTTGCAATTAGATTTTCACCATTTGGTTTCTTTGGTAACATGAGTGGTTTTGATAGAGAATTGATAAAGACTTACGAATACCTTTACGCTCAATTAGAAGAAAGAGCATCAAAAGGTCACAGATTAGCCTACATTCATTTAGTTGAGGCAAGATTCCCAGATATTGTGTCTGCTCCATTGCAAGAGAAGGATCTATCTGAAGATCAAACCAACGATAACGTTTACAATTTTTGGAAAGGTGTCGTTCTTAGGGTAGGTGATTATGGTGTCCATCCTCAGATTGCCAAAAGGGATGTTGCTAAACCAAATACTTTGATTGGATATGGGCGTTTCTTTATTGCAAACCCTGATTTACCAGATAGATTAGAGAAAGGTTTGCAATTAACTGCATATGACCGTGCGTCTTTCTATTTACCAAACGAGGTTGGTTACACTGATTATCCATTCTACAAAGATCAAGAGTCAACTTCTTCATTATGATTTGAAGTTTTTATAGATATACGATTTTTTTTTGTTTAGTTTTGCATCTATACACTAGTTAGAGTTTTTTGGATTTTTTTCCAGCTTTCGTATCAGCCTTGTCAGCCTTGCGCTTCTTCGTTTCCTGTTTCTTATCGTACTTATCTAATTGTTCCTGTCTTTCCTTTGCTCCCAGTTTTTGTAATTCATCATTCTTCTTGACAACTTCATCATTGTCTGCCTCTTTATCAGTTAGCCACTCCAATAACTTGATTTCTTCTCCCCAGATACTTTCATCTTTACCTACTGGTGTTTCGAGAACAATTGGGATGTCTTGCACTCTTGGTGAATTAGCAATGGCTCTAAATACCTCCAGTCCTAAAAACCCGTATCCTAATCGTTGATGCAAATCTCTGTTAGCACCCAATGGTGCCTTTGAGTCGTTCAGATGGATGGCCGAGAGGTATTCCTTACCAACAATCTCGTCAAACTGATCGAAAAACTCATCAAACTTCTCAGCGGTTCTTATATCGTATCCTGCTGCAAATGTATGACATGTATCAATACAAACACCAACTCTTGATTTGTCCTCAATTAAATCAATAACATCTCTCAAATCTTGTAAGTTTGAACCAATGAGGTTCCCATGACCAGCCATATTCTCAATAACGATTTTCACTTTAGAGGTTTCCTGGATCGCACGATTTATATTCTTGGCTAATTTCTTAATAGCATCACCATGATCGCCGTCTAAACTTGAACCAGGATGGAAGTTGTATAATCCAATACCTAATTGTTCACATCTTTGCAAATCGTCTAAAAATCCACCATATGCCTTTTCTTCCTTCTCTGAATCTGGATTAGCCAAGTTGATAAAATATGAACCATGAGGCAATACATCTGTCATTGGATCATACCCATGAAGCTCACAAAGTCTTTTGAATTCGGACGCTTCCTTTTCTGTTATCTTTGGTGTTTCCCATTTTCTAGGACTTTTCAAGAATAACGCAAAACTGTTTGCCCTAGTAGAAAAGTTAGTCGAATTCGATCCGCAAAATGATGAGAGAGCACATACCCTATATTTCTTGCATTTATGACAGAGTTAGAGACACCTGAGGTTAGGTTAGGTTAGTATATGGTGTTGTGGGAGAATGATTCAATTGCCATACCTCCAGCGGCACCAACATGGGCACCAAATTTGTACTTCAGGCCAGAGGCTTTAGCAAACTCTATGCTTTTTGAAGCAGCTTTCTTTCTGTATTGCTTGAATTAGTATACGTCCGCCATAGTTCTTGAGCGCACAATGGCACATACGGTGGCATAGCTATCTTGAGTTCGTCTTTTCGATAAGGCTGATGTATGGAGAAGAAATGAAATTTTTCGGCCTTCGCGTTGTGTCTTTTAAAGAAAATCGTACTTTTACGCGATGAGACATTTTCTTTATCAACATGACTTAATTATACAGAAAACTAATTACAATACTGGTTCATCATTTCTTCTTTGTCTTTTTGGCCTTCTTCTTCGCTGCCTCTTCTGCTTTTCTCTTCTTCTGAGAAGCAGCAAGTTGTTCTGCCGTCTTAGGAGCAACTTTGAAAAACCCATCTAATCTTCCCTGAGTACTAGTTTTCAAGCCCTTCTGTAGTCTCTTTATACCAGCCTTGACTCTCTCCTCAGAGAATCCCTTCTCCTTGACCATGAAGTCAAGCAATGCTTGTTCTTGAGGCTCTTTCCATTTCAATTCCACCTCTGACCCTTTAATGATATCAGGGTTCAGGAATAACTCTCTAGCACCTTCATATGGCCAATCTTCGGGTACCTGGTATTTAGAATTTGGAGTTTCTTCGATGTGCTTGATAACACCCTCGATTGTTTCATATTCTTTGATCAATTTCAAAGCTGTCACTGGCCCAACACCTCTTATAGATTCACAATAATCACATCCTAGTAAGATACATAGATCAACAAACTGTTTCTGATCCATGTCCAAACCTTCAAGCACCTTAGCAATATCAATTTCCTGAATTGGTTCCTTTCTTGCTTCAGAGAATGTCAAATGTCTCAATAAGTATGGAGTTTTATAACATAAGGTGTCCATATCTTCAGAAGCGGCAGCATACACTTTCCCAGTTTTCGCTAGTTCTGCACATTGAGCCTCAGCTTCACATGGGGCCTCCACAATAGGAATCCCCATCAATGTCAGCAGTTTTTTTGCTTCTTCGTTTTGCTCTCTGGTAACCCTGACTGATCTTCTTTCGAATTTAGCAATCTCTTCAGCAGTACCAGTCTCTTTCATATCAGCTGCCGATTTAATAGCTTCCTCTTTACGGGCTGTTCTCTTGGCCAATTCACCACCTTTCATAACAGGAGGTTTACCATCAAAGACGTACACGGGCTTGATGGAATAGTCAATAAGTCTCAAGGTTCTGTAAAACATACCCATCAGATGCGAGGTAGTCTCCCCATCTTCGTTGGCTAGCTGTTGGCCATCCTGCTGTCTGACAGCGATCAGGAACTGGTACAAACACATAGAAGCATCAATGGCAACTTTTCTCCCAAAGAAAGACTTGATGTCATTTGATTTAGACGCCAATGGGGCCTGGTCCGTTAATAGCTTGTTCAGTCCTATTGATTACATGTTAGTGTCTGGTTCCCCTTGTTAATACGCATATGGCACATACCTTTAATACCCATCTTAGCGGCTGACTCTGTTCTCTTTTATATTTAAGAGGAAAGAAACTAAACTACGCGACGCGTCCAATAAATTGTTAGTCTGCATGTGAGCCCTGGGGTTGCTGGGCAATCGTCATGAGTGTGTTGTGTGCCCCGCTGGTTTCACGAACTCGTTTTTTTTTTTTTTTGGATTTCCGCTCAAACAATTTTCATAAAAAAAAACATAACCAAAACAAACGAAATCAAAATTGACTCCAATTTGCCGCTTCTGTCACTTGTATCTCACTAGTTTTCGTCAATTGACTTGCATTTCCACCTCTCCTATCTCATAGAATGTTCAGTGGGGGGAATACATCGAGTGGCTTTGGTGGTTTTGGATCATCCAACACTGGATCCGCATTCGGTTCAGCCAACAACAACGCCATCAACACCGGCTTTGGTGCTTCTTCGTCACCTTCCAACGCTGGTGCGGGCATCTTTGGAGGTAACACCGGTGGCGCTAGTGCCTTTGGTGCTAAACCCACCTCTACTTTTGGTTCCAGCTTTGGATCTGCTAATAATACAGCCGCAACTTCTACTGGGGGTGGTCTATTCGGTGCGAAACCTACAACAAGTGCATTTGGTGCAGCTCCTAGTACTGGCTTTGGTGGTGCTACTAATACAGGCTTCGGAGGTACCACGGCCTCGACATCTCCATTTGGGGGATCAAACGTTAATACTGGGTTTGGAGGGATTAACTCACAACAGAATCAAGGAACTGCTATAAAACCCTTTGAACCATATACCGAAAAGGATGCTACTTCAGGTACCAATTTCTATGAAAACATTTCATCCATGCCAGAGTATAAAAACTATTCCTTTGATGAGCTAAGATTGCAAGATTACGAACAAGGTAGAAGGTATGGAAATGCCCAACCGTCTGCTCCTGGAGCTTTTGGTGCCGCACAGAGTTCTCCTTTTGGTGCATCTAATACCACTGCTGGTGGTGGGTTATTTGGCTCTGGTAACAATACCACCTCAGCATTTGGATCCACTAACACTGCTGGTGGTTTCGGTGCGTCCAATAACACCGCTGGTAACACTGGCGGTTTATTTGGTTCAACTAATACTACCACAACTCCAGCGTTTGGTGGCTCCTCTAATACTGGATTCGGTTCATCATTTGGTGCCAATAAACCGGCAACTACAGGGTTTGGCAGCACCACTGGCACAGGTGGGCTATTTGGTGGTGGAGGACAGCAACAGCCAACATCTTCATTTGGTGCATCCAGTAACACTGCAGGTGGTGGTCTGTTTGGCTCAAATACTCAAACTGCCGGTAATGCGTTTGGATCAAGCAGTAACACTGGTACCACAGGTGGTGGTCTATTCGGCTCAAGCAATCAACCAACCACAGGGTTTGGTGCCGCGCAATCAACATCACCATTTGGGGCCAGTAATCAACAAAAACCATCAGCGTTTGGTGGTTTTGGAGCAAGCAACACTTCAACTGGATTTGGTGCAAATACTAGCACTAACACTGGTGGTGGATTGTTTGGATCAAATGCCAATAACAACGCAACCAGTGGTGGGGCATTCGGCAATCCATCAACTCCTGCATCTAATACTACCGGTGGCTTATTTGGAGCAAAGCCTGCTGCTCCATCTGGTGGTTTGTTTGGTAACACTCAGCAGAATACAGGCAGTGGTTTGTTTGGTTCAAACACTAGTAACACATCGACTGGAGGTGGTTTATTTGGTGCTAAACCTGCCACATCTACTGGATTTGGCCAAAGTACTAGCACAGGATCAGGAGGCTTATTTGGCTCGAATAACCAACAGCAACAGCAACAACAAACAACGGGCGGTTTCGGCGCTGCAACCAATACCACGGGTGGTGGCTTGTTTGGTGCAAAGCCAACAGGAAGTACAACAGTAGGCTCGACTGGTGGAGGTTTGTTTGGAAGTAGTAACGCTCAGCAATCAAGTGGTGGTCTGTTTGGCAATACCAGCAACACTACTTCCAATACAGGAGGAGGAATATTTGGAGCTAAACCTGCCACAACTACAGGTGGTGGGTTGTTTGGTAATCAACAGCAACAGCAACAGTCAACTACAGGTGGTGGTGGCTTATTTGGTAATACTACTAACACCAACACTGGAGGTGGATTATTCGGATCTAATACTAACACAAGTAACACTACATCTGGTGGACTGTTTGGTAACACTAACCAACAACAACAAACAAATACAAATATACCAACTGGTGGTTTATTCTCCAGCATGAACAACAATCAGCAGCAGCAATCAGGTGGATTATTTGGTAATAATGCTCCTACCTCAAGTGGGGGGTTGTTTGGTAATATGAACCAATCACAACAACAAAATCAACAACAGCAGCAGCAACAGCCACAACAACTAAACTTTAGTGGCCAACAACAACAACAGCAACAACCTTACCAATTCGTTGTAAATATTGACTCAAACCCATATGGTAACAATCCATTGTTCAACAACGACATCAATAATAACGTTGCCCCTGCACAACCAAGAGTACAACCATTGGCTAAACCAATCAACAATGAACCAAAACCTCAAAACATTTCAAGTGCATACAGATTGGCACCAAAACCCCTATTTGTTGCAAAGAATTCCGCATCACCAATCACTTCACCAACAACATCATCAGCGGTTACGAATTCACAAATCTCATTGAAATTGACAGAAGGCGAAACAAAGGCTAAGTTGTTGAACAGTATATCAGATGATGCAATTTTAGCAAGTGCGATTTTCTCACCAAAGAGAAATTACAAGACGCTAACGTTCAAGAAAAACGGCGAGAAGGACCACGCGTTAAACTTTGCTGATGGTGGTGGTATCACATCGCCAAATGATAAGACACCATCGAAGGTTTTAACCTTTAGTGAAAACAAAGATGATAGCAAGGCCACAGCTCTTGTTCCTGCCAAGAAACTTTTCCCTTCATCCACGGAGAAGAAGGAAGCAAACGAGGAAATTTCGGTCAAGCCTAACAGCCTGACCACTACCAGACTGGAGGATGAAGTGTACGTTGATGAAGATGGATACTGGATTTCTCCAAGTCTTGAAGAGTTGGAACAACTATCATTATTGGAACTACGTAAGGTTTCCGGTTTGACAGTTGGACGTAAGGGTTACGGTAAGATTGAATTCCTGCAAGATGTTGATCTAACTTCAATCGGGTCAATTAATTTGATTGCAGGTGGATTGATTGTATTCATGAATCAATCATGTATTGTGTATCCGGATGATTCAGTTATCAAACCGACTAAAGTTGGAGAGGGTTTAAATCTGCCTGCAAGAATCACACTGGAAGGATGTTACCCAATTGCAAAGGACACTAAACAACCTATCAAAGATCCATCCCATATCTTATCGAAGAAGCATTTGAAGAGATTGCACAGCATTGAAGGTACCAAATTTGTTTCGTACGATGCGAAGACTGGAGACTGGACATTTACCGTGGAGCATACTGTTTGAAGATAGGAAGGGAATTGTGTGTGTGTGTATTATACTTAGTTTATCTGTATGTAATAAAGGGAAAATGGTACCGATCGATCCTAACGGTTTTTTGCGTAGTTTTTTTTTTTTCTTTATTATTTTAACCTAGATTCCCGATACCAGTAATCTGTCATTTTCTCTCGGATGTCAATCAATTTCGCCCAAACCGGCAAATTCGCATCGGCCGGCTCGCGAAACCTCCGTTTGCAGTAATAGTTTTTCCTGTTTCGGCAAAAACCAACACAAATTTTCGCATTTATGTTTGGCTGTTTGGCAAAAAGAAATTCGAGAGGTAAAATTTGGACGAATTGAAAATAAAGGAATAAAAGCTGAGATATTTTCTGAATTTCTTCCTTCTTCTCATTTCTACTTACGTTTGAAACTATCTTTAAAGTAAGCCATTTATTTATCAATTCCAATCCAGTGTTTTGGATATATACTCTGTGGGACAATTAACTAATTTTCAGATCCTTTCAAAATGTTACCAGCCGGTGTTATCTTAGTTTTCTGCTTGTTGTTCTTAATTGGTGAGTAAAAAATGATTACGATTGTGGATTGAAGAGGATTGATATACTAACAAAAATTTCAGGTGTTGCCATCGCTACCATCTTCCTCTTAAAATACTTGAAACAGAGAAAGGCTGCCTTACAACAATTTTAGATGCTTTTAAAACAGGTTATATTTAATTCTGTTATCGAAGCAGGGTTATTATTATAACGATATTCGAAATGCTGGTTTAAAATTTCTTGAGTTATTCGTGCGTTATGCTTTTTGCTTTTCCTATACCTGAGCGGGAGATGCTCTTTCATTCATTGGTGTTTTCAGACCTAAATAGAAAAAAGTTTGATGTGTGTGAAGAGTAATTTCCTTCATTTTTTTATTGTTCGTTCTTTAATTGTTGTTTAATGCAATGGGTCGTTGTTAGATTGATACTGTCAACGATGTACTTTTAATGTTAGTTAGTAGTGAGTAATGTGGCCTTGCTTGTTGTCTATTTGAACCCCAAGACTATTGTCAAACTCTGTCCTATCGGCAAAGGATTACAGATGGCCATGGAAAAACCGGTAAACACATGCATCAGCTGCCCCTCGCCAATAATCTGCAGCAGATTGGCTATCGCAATTACCGCATTGGGATTCTCGCACAGCGTTTCGCCAACCGGCTCGGGCTGCCCAATCCGGTCGCTCCATTTTCGGGTGCGCCATTTTTTACCGAACGAAAAAAAAAAAAAAAAAAAAAAGCTGGCAAAAATCTCCAAAACCACAACTTTTCCCTTTTCGACTTTCTTAAAAAACAAAACAAGACACACTAAAGTCACAAAGAGGTCAACAAAAGGTATGTAATATTGCAGAAAGTTAGTATAATTGAGGCAAGTTAACACGTACGGAACAACTTCGAACGTCTGGTTCACTTTCAGGGAGTTTCGACTGCCCTGAGCACATGCAATTGACCTTATAGGACGTTTTGTTGAGATTGTTTTGGTAAACCAAAAGGGGGTTAATACCACTTTGGGAAAGCTAGATTAGGAAGGTGACAGACACTTGACACAAAAGATGCTGAGCCAAGTTAATGTCAATAGTCTTGATGTCTTGATGTTGCCAGTTGATTAGCTGGGGAACTTGCCATACGAATGTTTGACATTGTTATGATTTTCTCGTCACTTCAGTTTCACCGTACCCCCTGCCCTCTTTTTTATTTTCGAGTCATACTCAATTTCCACAATATACTAACAGAGATCTCTATAGAAGCATCAATCATGTCAAACTTAGCAGAGTCTAAACTAGAGCAAGAGCAAGAAGACTTGGGAGACAACACTTCCGGTTTGCAAAACAACCAAGGTGGTGATGAAATTGATGATGACGATGAAAAAAACACTGGTGTTAGAGAGAGAAGAAAAATTGAGATTAGATTTATTCAAGACAAGTCAAGAAGACATATCACTTTCTCAAAGAGAAAGGCAGGTATCATGAAAAAGGCTTATGAATTGTCTGTCTTAACTGGTACTCAAGTTCTGTTGTTGGTCGTTTCTGAAACTGGTTTGGTTTATACTTTCACCACTCCAAAGTTACAACCTTTGGTCACAAAACCAGAAGGTAAAAACTTGATTCAAGCTTGTCTAAACGCTCCAGAAGAATCCGGTGAAGACGAGGAAGCTTCCACTCCAACTAATTCTCAACAGACTCCTCAACAACCTGTTCAACAACAACAGCCTCAACAACCTCAACAACAACAACCTCAACAACAACAGCAACAACAACAACAGCAGCAGCAGCAACAACAACAACCAGCAGGTTCTGGTTATGCGCCGCAGCCAAATTTGGGGCAACTTCCAACAAACCCTGGTTATTTAGCTGAACAAGCTGCCGTTTATCAAACTTACTTCGGTGGTATTAACAATCAACAAGGGCAATATTAATTATAACTTGATAGTTTTGATAGTATATGGGTGTGCACAGAAACAGAATATGTCTTCTTTAATTATGTGGTCTTTGGAGGGTTTTTTTTTTTGGAATCAGTTTGTTGATATTCTTTTGATTCTTGTGCACTGTAAATTTATACTCTGGAATTGTATGTTTGTTGGTTCTTTTTTTTGTTCATGTTTGTTTTTTTCTAGGGTAGGATAACCTACCAGTTTGTGGTCTTTTCATTAGTCCCGTATGTTGATATATGACATGAATCCTACTGCTTCAGTTTTTTAATCTGAAAAGTTTTAGTTAAACTATTTATATGAGTTAGTTTCTGCTTTTTTGTATATTTGAATGTATCTTTTTATTTTAATTTTAACTCGCTACGATAGCAACATTTAGTAGGTAATATATTACATTCATTTATTTTTTTGAATTTGAAGATGAATCTTTCATTCTTTCTTAAATTAATCTTCTTTCATCTCAGATGTTTCCTCTGCCTCAATAGGCTCCTCCACTTTCAGAGCAGCTTCACTGGTCTTGGATGTTTCCTCAGCCTTAGTAGTAGGCACCACTGACATATCAGCTTCACTTGCCGCGGTCTCTCCATTTTCGCCATCTGTCGTTTCTGGCAGAACCTCTTCTATCTTTTCCTCCTCCTCCTCTTTATATGTCCAATTCTCATCAATATCAATAACAAGACCAAAAAGGTCTTCCACAAATGCATTCAGTCTATCTCTAAATTTAATCAAATCTTTACGCTTTAGCAGTATTGGCTGTTTTAAAATGCTGAAAATTACCTTGTTGAGTCCGAAATGTCTAACCAATGCAACAGGTGGGATCTCTTCATCGTTGTAGATCTGGTCCAACGATTCATTCAGTGACTTGATGTCCTTGGCACTGATTTCAAAGTCTTGTACATCTTCCTTATCTAAAGGCGAGAAAGTTGTCAACAGTAATGCTTTGAACTTTTTAATCAATGGCGAAAATGACTTGATTTCAAACTGTAGGTCTTTAGCGTATGGTATATCGATTGCAATAGGTTCAGTTTCTCCAAATAGTTCCTCTTCCCAATCTTCATCACCAGATGTTTCAGGTTCTTGATGCACAGGTTTCTTGGCCTTTTTGGCTGATGCAGGTCTTCCTCTTTTTGCTTTCTTTACTGGAGTCGCCGGTTTCCTTGATGGGGTTTTCCTTTTCTTGGTAACAACGGGCTCTTCCTCGTCATCTTCATCGTCTTCATCGTCGTCGTCGTCTTCTTCAATCTCGTCCACATCGTCTTCATCCTCATCAATCAAATCATCCTCTTTGAAATCTTCATCATCAGCGGCGTTATCGACATCAATTGGTCTACCATCACTCCCAAAAATTATAAACTCTTCTAAATCAGGAGGATTCAAAGCCATTTCATACGCTCCTTTAATTGTCTTCTTGTTCTTTTGATTCTTTTCTAAAAACTGCTTTATCTGGTCCTCGCCCAACAAGGAGATATCTTTATTCGTAGCCCACATGAACGTATCATCTCTGAGAAATCTAACACACCATAGCTTATCATCGTCATCATTAACATTAGTGCTATCATCTTGAACACTTTCATTAGCACTATCAGCAACTGGAGTTTCAGCTCTTCTTCTTCCACCTTTACGGCGTCCTCTACCACGGCCCCTTCCTGAAGAGGTCGGCCTACCGCTAGCTTTAACTTTCAATTTTGGTTTCGATTTCAACACGCCCTGTGGGATCAACTCATTGGGAATGACGATACCTGGCCATGGAGGGAACGATTTCAACTTAGCAAGAACTATGGTTCCTGGTGTGAAAGAGCCGTATTCATCCTGAGTGTTTTCAGGCGAATTGGACATGCTATAAATGGGTTGATCAATGGAAAAATAACTGAATTACACAGATCAGTTTTTGACAGTTTCGAAACTTGTACCGAGTTCGAGGAAAAAGGTTCAAAAAACAAAAACACAAAAAATCGCTAAACTGACAAAATAGTAAAAAAAAAAGTGCGATTTCTGTGGATCGAACACAGGACCTTCAGATCTTCAGTCTGACGCTCTCCCAACTGAGCTAAAACCGCAAATTCATATTCTGATTATACCCCTGTTCGCTACACCGTCTATTTTCTCACAAGGAATGTGTCATCCATCCGCTTTAGCACAAGTCAGTCTCACACCTCCAAATTTTGCCATCTGAAAAGGCACTCCACGAAAATTCGAAGGAAAACAACAAGGAACAAAGCAAAAACAGTTACATAGGTTAAGTAGAACAATACACGCGATTGAAAAAAAAAAAAAAAAAAAAAAAGCCAAGTGGAACGTAAAGCAGCTTTTACACGGTGGGCACAACTGTTAAGAGGTATAAACTGATCACATTGTGACGCAACTCTATATCTTTTGCCCTTAGAATAAGGTCAATCTTACACTGAAACCACAACTGAAATTCAATGTACTGCTTATTACACTAGATAGAAAGGTTACGGCGGATAAAGTCGAGTTTAATACGCTGATACTCTGAGCTATTAATAAGTCTTTAATGTCATTCAAATATTGTATTCAGCTAAGTCGATATACGTAAAAATCAACTTCTTCAGTAGATTTCGTAATAATCAATTAGCAAAAGATGTCATATCTAATTGGAATATAAACAGCGCAGTACAGATGCGACCATTATGTCATGTCAAATGAAGATCATGCACACGGTTGGTTGCTTGCGTTGAAATGTAAACAAACGATATGATGTCGTTCCTTAATAACGATCCTATAACACAATACAATTACCACATCTGACGTGGAAAATGTTCAAGGAAATCACAAACAGAAAACACTTTGACGTGCATCCAACAGCTAATTCGGTCATGACAATCATCATCAAGAATACAAAAAGGAATCAGGACTTTGGACCTTTATATAGTTTTTTGCAGTGATTGGTACGTTTTAATTGACCTTGATGCACATTTTAACATACTTTCCCCATTTGGAATAGCCGCCAACTTTGAATCGATTCAACCAGTGAAGATGACCTTATTTTAATAACGCAAGTCATGACCTCTATCAGCCGGTATCGTTGTCCACAAACATCTTTATCGTTGAGAATGATTTTTTATATATATCGCATAGGTGCTTAAACGCCAATATTTTAATTAATTAGTGTGGTTTACTAAATTCTTTGATATTGAGGCAGTTTGATCCTCTTATTGTAAAAAATGCAAGAGTTGTGGGATGAATTGAATCCTCCCATATCACCAAAATTAAAATCTAGATAGAAGGCTTAAAAGTTCACAAGTGCTTACCGCCGTGATTAACTGTTTTAATGTATTACAGGGTGCATTTTTAGTCTCTTTTTTTTTCGGTCTCATTTCTGACACAACTTTTACTACTATTCATTAAGTGTTGCGGTTCTTCTGCCGCTAACTAGTGATGTTTATTAGATTTCTCATAGATGTGTACTGTACGTAACTACGCAAGGTTTAAATACCATTTAAACCTAACTCATCTGGAAACTAATAGGAGAAGTGGAGCTATTCGACAACAGAGACAATGTTGTTGTTATCTTGACTAAAGTTTGTCATCCTGTTGATGAGGACTTGGAGTTGAGAAACATGGTGGTCGTGGTGCTGATTTTAGAGATGTTGATTTAGTCAACTCCACCCCAAGGCTTATCAAGAAAATATATCATTGACGATGCTGAAACTCTGTCAAGAGATTAGGAATCCACATTGACGTTTTTGCAAATACACAGACTAGACAAGGGAACTAATGTCAAGGCCCTAAACAAATTTGTTCAAAAGGGTTTTAATAGAGACACTGGAGTCTCGATCAATGAGAGCTATTGAATTTGCAGAGAACCACTGGCCCAAGTCTACTCTTGTTTAAAACTATTACAGTTTGTTATACCGTGAGCAAGAGACAGAAACTATTCCATTCGCTGAGAAGCAAGGTGTTGGCATTATTCCTTGGTCACAAACACAATGCCAGAGGTGTTTCAACAAGATCTGTCGCTGAAACTTCAGACAGACACAACTCTGACCCTCAATTCAATTTAAGAATCCATGTTTAGAGGGTATATATGTACCCAGAAATCGTCAGCAGGGCTGAGCAGGTTGCCAAGGAGGACAGAAAGAACCATCTCACTGGCACAGTGGAGGTGAGTAGTATATCTGTATATATATATGCACACTTGAAAGGGAGGCACTGCTGTGTTGTCTACCGTCTATTGTCTATTGTCTATTGTCTAGTAGTATAATATACGGAAGCGGAAGCGGACCGGGCGTGCGCTCAGATCTGTTGACTAAAATCTGGCTTTTTTCCGGTTCTCAAACCACTTTTTATTTTATTTTATTTTTATTTTTGTTTTTGGGGAATCCTGAAATTTGACCTCCCAAAGATTCTCACTCTCCCTTCCTCTTACCCCCGCCCGCTCCACACAACGAACCGTAGCGGCTACTGCCTTCCCATTGCAAACACACATCTGTCCACCCACCACAGTATGTCTCGTAACGGCACCATGGAGTCTGGCGTCTCCAACCAAGCGTTCCAGCAGCAGCAGCAGCAGAACAACCTGCAGCATCTCCACCAACTCGAGGTGAATTACAACAACTACCAGCAGTCCCGGTCCTTCACAAGCACAGACAACAGACGTCTCGTCAGCGACTCTCCTGCCAATGAACTAGTCGGCCCGCAGCACGCGGACTCCTTTGGCTCGGTCAACAGAGGCCAATTCCACCAGCAGCTGCAGCAGCAGCAGCAGCCGCCTACAGCCAGCAGAAACATCAGTACTCAGCAGCCTGCCACAAACATTGACCCTCGCAGCCCGTTCAGTGTCTCGGTCCCAACAAACGCTAACCCTACAGAGGTTCTATCTGCTAGATTTTCCTCCTGGAGAAGTATCACCACCTGGCTTTTGCAGTATTTGAACGAAATTGTCAGCATTCAGGATGAAGTCGTGCGTCAGCAAGTAAGGCTCTCTCATGCAGTCAACTTCCCTCAGTTCACACAGGGCACAAATAAGAGGGCATCTACTACTGGAGTTCCTGCTCATACTGAGGACGTGTTTCAAGGAAATTTCTTTCTTGGTCCAGGTAATGGTTCAATTCAAGATTTGCCCAACATTTTGATCAATTTCCATGCCACCTCTGCTAACCTTGCCTCAAAGACTTCAAAAGAATTGCGCACAGTCTTAATTCCAAGATTAGAGGATTTAAAAAGAGAATTATTGGTGAAAATAAGGGAAATTAAAAGTTTGAGTTCAGATTTCAAAAACAGCGTTAGCAAAGAAGTTGGTCAAACAAAATTGGATTTACAGTCTTTCTATAAGTCTATTGAGGATGCCAAATATCACCACACTTCAATTCAGCCTAAAAATGATCCTTATTTAACCAAGATCATATTGGACAGACAGATTAAGAAACAATTGTTAGAGGAGAATTATCTCCATGAAGCATATATCAATCTACAAAGCTCAGGTAAAGAGTTGGAGAAAGTTGTTGTCGTTGAAATTCAAAATGCTCTTACTGTTTTCGCCAAGCTTTTAGGTGAACAAGCTCAGAATGTCTTTGATAAACTTATCTCTAATTTAGATTATGGATTTTTAACCAAACAACCAACTTTTGAATGGGATCAATTTATTGCAAAGGATAAGAACTTTATTGATGAGAACTTACCGAAAAGAGATTACAAAACTATTCAATATGAAAAGATGAATGACAATTTTTCTCTCGAGATTAGAGCTTCCTTCTTGGAAAGACGTTCCAAATTTTTGAAATCTTATTCAAGAGGTTACTACGTTTTGACATCTACATTTTTCCATGAGTTCAAATCCGCTGATCGTAAACGAGATTTGATACCGGTAATGTCGTTACCATTGGATGATATTGAGCTAGAGGATTACTCCAAAAAGGATTCTAATCAAAACAAATTTGTTTTGAAAAAAGTTGGAAAACTGTCATCACATAAGTTTATATTCAGAGCTGATAATTATGAACTAATGTTATCATGGTATAACGACATCAAGAATTTGAAGAAATTATCATCGCCTCTTGAAAGATCAAACTATGCCTCCAAGAATCATACTAAAAGGGCTGCAAATGATGAACTTTCCAGAATGACTTCTCGTAACTCAAAAGTTGTCAGAGCGCAATCAATAAATGATTCAACGCATGAAACGGATACTATCTTAGGCTTGCCATTGACTAATCAAACCTTGCCACAACAATCATCTTCACCAATTCCTCAGTCAATTTTGAATGGCGTCTATGTGAAACAGGTTGATGTATCTCCTCAATTAGCGCAACAACAGAACTTTGGAGAACAAGAGCCTCACCAACAGCAGCAACAACCACAACTACAACAACAACCGCAGCAGCACCAGCAATATCAACAATATCCGCCTCAACAATATTCACCTCAACAATATCAACAATATCCATCTCAATCGGCACCACCGCCACAACAACAGCAAAGCCAACAACCACTCCAACAACAGCAAAACCAACAGTACCCACCTTATCCAGCCACTCCATTACAACGATCTCTTAGATCCAATGGCATAAATGATCAAGGACTTCAATTAAGACGTTCGTTAGAATCTCAGCGTAGTGGTGGTTTGAATGGTGCAGTTGTTGTGAATAGTTATGGAGGTGATGGAACTTTGGTCTCTGATGACACTACCAAGAGTGCCAAAAAGGAGACTCATACTGACGATTCTCAAATCGATTAAAAGAAGAATGGTCGTAACTCTCTTTTGGGTCCCACATTCTTAATTCTTTTTTTTTTGCTATCCCGTTCTGTACTTTATATTGTTCTTCTTTGTTTATGTTTTTGTTTTGTTTCTGATCTTTCTTTTTTATTGTGGCACTTTTTTTTTATTATTAAACGTTTTTGCTATATCATTCAAATACTCATTCTAATTAATGTTCTATACATTTGTTATATTTGGCGTTATATGCCTGTAAATCCCATGAAGGTTCTAATCAGAGTTGCTGAGATCAAAACAAAAGTAGAGATGAATAAGATGTTTCTACTCGTGAAGGTCTTGCTCTGTTTCCTCTTCACTATGTCATTGATCTCATCCACAACTTCATACCATTCTTTATCAAATGTAGCATCTGAGAATTTCTCCAATACTAAACTTTTACCGTTCTTGACAATTCTCAACTTCTCCTCACTCTTCAATTCACTAACCTTCAATAGAACTTCATGTAGAGGTTCATACTTATCATTTGGATTAAAATCAGAGTCATTTTCACTCTTGAAGAAAAACCCAGTTCTAGTAACTTCATTAAGCTGATCACTTTGTTTCTTGTCTTTAGCATTCCACGGAACGACAATATCTAACAACGGACCAGCACTTGCATGCACAACGGGTATCAGGCCGTTCGCCATATATTCAACAACAGCGATTCCAAAATGTTCATTCCACATGGCGTTCAGTCCAAAAGTAGCCTTGTTTAGTATTTCTGTGACTTTACTGAAAGGTGCATTGAGCACAAAAGTGACCTTGTCTTCTGGGATGGATACGTTCTTGGCTAATTCTTCCAATGATTTGACATATAGTTTATCCTGGTCGTTTCTTATTGAACCAACCAGGATTAAATTCAATGGATTCGCTGGCTTCTTTGACAAATATTTTGAAAACTCTTCAATTACCAAATCATGTCTCTTTTCAGGACGGAACTGTGCTAAGACAACTATATCATTAGATCTTTCACCCTTGTTTAACAAACTTTCCTCAACAAGCTTTTCCGTTGAGCAAGGTGGATAAATAATCTTAACGTTCTTGTTATTCTTCCAGATAGAGCTGATGTGGTTATAAGTCCAAGTAGAGTTAGTGATTCCGATATCGACGAAATTCCCAATAATAGTATACACAATCATGAACCCTGACCAATAGAGAAACTTCAACCATTGTCTTATCCCGCCTGGGGAATAGTTCAATTTATTCAACATATCTTTTGAAATAACAGGGAAATGCGTATATGTAACAATGGGAATCGGTAACCAAAACCATACAACTGGATAACTGAAGGGATACCCCATCGTATCAACCCAAACATCAGGTTGGAATTTGTTGATCGCTTCAAATGCCAACATCATTGATCCAATGGCTTGACCCAACAAGGTCAAAACAGGCCACGTTTTAGAATCAACTAGCCATCTGCCTTTCAAATATATCAAATCGACACGCGTTTCATCAATCAGGATATCAAATTTATCCAACGCATTGCTCAGTATATCCTTCTTAGCGGCATCTGTGTCTCCGGTATATATGATCACCTGTCCAGTTTCATCTCGCTTCAACGTATCTTTGACAGCCTGCCATAGTACTCTTTCGCCACCACCACCTGCATTGCAATAAGGATGGAAGAACCCGTATGTTTTACCCATAATGGCTTCTCAGAATGTCTACTTTTCTGTTCTTTGGGATTATATTGTTTTCACGATAACTTGGTACATCCACAATTTGTCTCCAGTACGTAAATACCCGGGCACAGAACCATTATTCTCTGTAAAACTCAACACATTGCGATACAGCTGGATAGGTGCTGTGTTTTTGGAGTATTGAGAGTCATTATTATGCTAGAGTCCCATTAAGAATGATGGATGAGTTAATGACCCTGAGATCAACTTCGTTGGTGAGATATTGTAATAAATGCAATGCACCGACGGTTGATACTAAGGTCTATTTTTGTATTAGTGCAATATTACAACGACGACATCAACTTCACAGATTTAAACTTATAAAGATAAATGGTGTAAAAAGAATGAATCTGGCATGGCTACATTAAGCGCAGAAAGAAGAATGGCATATCATCAGCTGCCTCTCATGTTTTCAGAATTGGCCTTGTTTTTGGAACCAGAATTCTTCAGTATAATTATGCTGCGGTACTCCATTATTTCAAAACGTTATGCATTCTCCAGCTTGCGTCAGATGTATAAATGATAATAACATTGATGTTATTGTTATGCAGGCAAGTTCAGCGACATCAACGAGATATTAAGGTTGATCAAGTTGCCGTTGCTTACAATATTCTTTCTAAATTAGCATTCTTGTTGACGTAGCTGATGATCTGAGGAAGAGAACAGGAAAGATTCATAATGCACTACAGTAACATTGGTTTAAAAACCAAAACATCAAATTAAAAATTCTTTTATATCCGTATTGAGAAAACAAACTAAACGTACACTATGTATATAAAAAAAGGAGAATCTGACAGACAAAAGAACTACTATGGACTTTCAGCATTTTCAAGTACTGATTTTGTCCTTAGTAGAGGATAAGAACTCTCTATAACTCTCTTGTCCACCAATTCTATCTTCAATTAAATTAGAAGCAGCCCACAATCTCAAAGATGCAATTTGTGCTGAATTTGGCGCATTTATTGGCTCGTTGGCAGAACCACCTCTAACAATGTACAAGTTTTGGTAATTCACTCTATCATCACCTTCTCTAATCTTGTTGATGATGGTACGAACCTTAACGTTGAACTCGGTTTCTAACTGAGGTAATTCGTATTTACCAACTGGAATTTGGAAAATGTCACCAACTCCAAAGACATCAAAGACTAACTCTTCAACAGCTTCACCACCGATCCATAAGAATAGTTCCGAACCGTTATCAATTAAATACAGACCGTATTTTTGGAACAATTCAGCAGTGGCGTTGATTGGTGTAGGTAGAATAATCTCACCAGTTTCTTCATTGAATGAACCAACATCATCTGGAATATCATGTAATGAATAAACAGAAGGATAGATATACTTGATCAAATGAGGTATCGGTAATGAACCCAATAGATTCAATGCGTTTGCTCTATGATCAGATGGAACTTTACCAGGTCTGAAACCTAAATGCTTTGTTAATGCATGTAGCAATAATGGTAACATTCTCAAATTAGTGGATGACATTAATGGTGAGCTACCACTGACATTACTTGAAACAACTTCTTTCTTGAAGACCGTTAGAATTTCAATCAAATATTTCTTCAACAAATCTCTGGCATCGTTTAATGAATTTGAGTAAACTTTTTCAATAGCTTTATGGGTGTAGAAGTTAGCAATAGCTAACTGATCTGCAGATGCAAAGACCTCTGAGATGTTAGTTGTAGTTGGGATTGCAACTGTTATAACTCTAATTCTTCTTTCCCCAAACGTAGTTGTATGTAGAACAGCAGATTGGAAGTAGACAATTGGTTTCGAAAGGTTTTCTTCCAATGAGACTTCAACAACATAACCTTGATCTCTTGGGAAAGTGGAGAAGGAGCATAAATCTGATGATCTACTGAAAAAGTTACCATAGAAGGAACTCATTCTTAATCCACTCGAACCTCTAATTCTCAAAACAGCCTCTAATGCAATGTCTTGAATGATAGTGTTAGTTAATTCTTTTGAGAGTTTAACAACATCTTCATAGTTGGCACCATTCCAAGAAGGATAATAATGGGTTTGACCAGCAGTATATCTAGGTAGGACAGATAATGAGGCAACATCCTGATAGCTTGCCCCAGTCAAAAAGAATTCAATAGTCACTTGAGATTTATAACAATCAACAGCAAATGATTTATAGAAAGAATCATTTGGAGTTAATAAGCCACTTGCCTCTTTGGAAGTGTTTGAAAATTTAGCTTCATCTCTTGGAACCAATTTACCAACACCAACATTTGGTAAAGATGAGGCAAATGCGACAATCTTGGCACCAATGTTTTGAACCAAATGATGTGCAAATTTCAGAGCTGGACCTAAGGCCAAGTTTTTATTGATATTATTAGCGAACAAATCATTGATACTAGTTAATAACTTTTCAATGTTTTGTTTAGCATTAGTGATGTTGACCAATAATCCATCTGGTGAAGGAGAGAAAGGTTCATCAATATCAGGAACAACAATGACTGAAGTTTCTTCAGGTTCTGAATCTTCTGGGATTTTGAAATAATGTAACACTGAATCCACACCAATGATACAGATCTTGGTGCGGCCATCTTTATTTGGGATTCTATCCAAACTTTCCAAGATAGTATTGGCAACGGTGGCTAACAAACCACTTTGAATAGCTTGTTGCGAGACATCAATGACAAAACAGTAAACCAAAGGTTGTGGAGGTCTAGCCATGTACTGCTGAGGAGCACGGAATTCCACAACAGAGTGATTTATCTCCTTTCTGTCATATCTGTTGACAGAAACACCTAATTCTTTGTTGAAGTCAAACGAACTAGGAACAACGTTGTTCAACTGACACAAGTTACATCTCCATTTTTGATCTTGAGAGTTGAATTGAACAAATGGGTTGATATAAGTTCTACATCTTGTACATCTGGCAACTTCAAACCCATCAACAATAGGAACTGGTCTTATATCATCAGTCAATGTATTGTATGGTCTTAAGACCAAGGCGAATGGCAACTTTGATTTTTTCAAAAGTGAATGAGTAGTTGGGATGGCATTCAAAGTACATCTGACAAAAGCAGAGCTGTCATTAGCATTTGGATTATTTGGAATGGTGCTTAGAGTTGGTGGGATGACTAACGGTGGGGGTGGGAATGATAGATCATTGATTGGTGGAGGCAATTCTCTCAGCAAGTCTGTTTGATAGAGTTGATTCAAAGGTAAGGAAGCGTGCTGTTGGTTTTGATAGGCTTGCTGTTGCTGATGTTGTTGTGGGAGTGATTGCTGGTCATATGGAGATCCTGTATAACCATATGCTTGTTGCTGTTGCTGTTGCTGCTGCTGTTGTTGTTGTTGCTGTTGTGGAGGCACAACACCGCCATATGCTGGCTGGACACGCACTGGAGCGTACCCACCCTGTTGCTGCTGCACACCGTTGATGTTTAGGTTGTTGAAGCCTTGAGTGGCGGCATCGACACCACCATACACTGGAGCCCCTGACACACCAGGGACGTTGGCATTGATCCCAGCGGTAGGATCTGGGTAGTACCCATTGGCACCAGGGTCAATTGGAGCGCCGGCGAATGGAGCGCCCTGGCCAAGAGGCGGAGGAACGGCCTCTGTGGCGGCCTGGTACTGTGCCTGTGGATACTGGCGTCTTCTATGGCCGGACATTGCACTGAGGTTGCTTGAGTGGGTCCGGTGGGCTCTTGTTGACGCTGAAATGTCTGAAATGTCGTTGTTTTGTTTTCGTTCGAATTGTCGATTCGCTGTCCAAAACGGAGATCCGGAGATCCGGGGGTACACATGTCACGTGCCACCCTCATGCCCCGCCATTGTGTGTTATTATTAGCTTTATTAGCTAGTTACCACGTACATACTTAGATCTCTACTCATTCTGCCCATTCGCTTTGAAGTATCATATCAACTGCTCATGCCTGGAATCAAGCTCTTTAATATCCAGCACCAAGGGGTGGTGCACACTCCTCTTCTGGTGATTCATGGTGAGTCGACCTACTCTAGAACTGGTGTGCTTACAGTATCACACCAATACAATGCATTTCCTCCCTTGTATTTCGAAGTCAACCATGGGTTTTTTAAAGCTGTAATCCATCTCGATGACAATAGGAATGACCTGGTGTTGACACACTCCAGTGGCACTGTTGCCAATGGGTTTCCTCAATTCACTGCGAGACCCAGCTTCGAGCCTGGTGTGGTTGGGTTGACGATCTACTATCAACCGTTGAGGAACAATAGACCTGTTCATCTTTGTTTACTTGTGGCAAAGGATTCACCTGCGCTTTTTGACTCCACCGGTTTGAAGAAATCTTATGAAGGCAATGGTTTAGATGTCGCTTTGAAGAAATTGAGAATTGGAGGCAGGCTAATGCAGGCGTTTACTCATGAACAGATGCTAAGAGCTGGGTTCGGCAACAGAACGTTCAATTTCTATGAAGAGGTGTCAAAAGAGACTGAATTCTATCAAGAGTTAGCAGAGCCGAAAGCTCGTCATAACATTAAGGTGCATGTCTTGAAATCGGACAAGACACTAAGGGAACTAAGAGATCCTAATCTCGCCCAGCAGAACTCCAAGGGTAATAACACTGGTGGATTATTCGGCATTGCAAACGATGCACTGTTGAAATATGGAGGGCCTTTCAACACAAAGGAGACCGTGCAAGCTGCGGTGATGTTCTTAGACACGCATTGGGATACCAATTTAAAACTGATATTAACTCATGCTGCTCTGGGTGGTGGGATTGGTAACATTAAGCTAGCCATCTTTGGCTCACATGGATTATATTCATGGCCAAATTATCTAGAGCAAGTGGTCCCTGCATTCCAAGACACGACACGATCAAGCATCAATGAGGTTGCTAATGATGCTAACCAGTGCTCCTCATACTGGGAATGTTTGAATATAACGCTAGGTGCCTTCATGCATGAGATTGGTCATTCATTGGGCTGTCCTCATCAAACATCCGGTGTCATGCTTCGAGACTATGTGACTCTCAACAGATCATTCGTGACAAGGGAAACTTATTGCATAAGAACCAATTCCCAAGGTTTGAACCCAGTGTTACCTAAAGATGAATGCGCCTGGCATAGACTAGATCTCTTAAGATTCTTATACCATCCTTCATTCCAATTACCTGAAGATATCAATGATGCCTCATTTGGGAGACAGAATAATACTGGTGGGAATGCCATGGTGCTACCTATCGGGAACAACCAGGCTATCATTAGGTCAAATAGTGGGATATACGCTGTTGAGATATTCGCTAGAGAGATTGCTGATGCGTATTTCGAGTATTTGCCCTTGTCACTAGGTGGGAAGGGTATACAGCATGAGATCTTGGTTACTGCAAATGATTTGAAGATGATGCTACCAAGAGATCGACAAAATGTGAAAGATTTCAGGATCAATGTGCTTTGCGTTGGAGGACAAACAGACTGTGATAACGTTACTGCGAAACTATCTCCACGCAACAGGGAAAACTTCATCGATATCAAAAGTGATGAAATCAACAGAGATGGTCCCGCTGTAACAACTGGTATTAAGTCAAACTCGTTGGGCCGGTTCGAGAAATCAAAAGAGCAAATTGTTCTATTTGATCCAAATACATTGACGAACATAAGAGTCTATCATGGCTATGCTATTGATGGACTGAGATTTGACTACATCAAGACAACCGGTACTAATAATCCACAAGCACCCTCCAAAGCCGTACCGCCACCTGTCCCAGCAAGAAACTACTCCCTGACGCGTGCCTTCAAGTCGTTGGGTTTGAATAAGACACCACCATCTGAGTCAGTTATTCAACCATCTCAGCAGACGGAATCGAAACAAGAAGCCGCCCAACCAGCTCCATCAGCTAGAAAAGCAGAGAAAAGATCTGTGCTGTTCGGCAACCAAACGGGGAACTACACTGATTTCCAACTATCTCAAGGCGAGTCACTACAAGGTTTCAACTTGAAGACAGGTGCATGGATAGACTGTATTCAAATCGTGACTTCATCAGGGAGAGTCAGCAAACACCTTGGTAATTTCAACGGTGGTGGACCAGGAACTTTAGAGGCACCTGATCGTAACCAGTTTGATATTGTTGGTGTTTTTGGTAATACTGGGGATTGGGTTGATTCAATAGGTATCATCTATGCCAAAAAGAAGTGATGATAAGATAAGATGAGTAGAGTGGAAAGATATGATTGATTTATGCTTTAACTACAATAGTATACATTTTTTTTTGCAACACCATTTTATAAAACAGTAACGTAAGTTAAAAGCAAAAGCAGAATCAAACCAAACAACATCGGAATATATATCGCAACAACAATAAAACACACACAGCACAGCAGCAGGACGCACACACACAGCTCACATTTTTGTTTTTCGTAACGCTTCGTTAAGAGTACCAGCAATAGGATCAACTTCACCGACGTCATCCTCTTCTTCATCGTCAATGGCGCACTCCAGGTCCCTATCCACAACGTATTTTGGATCAAATGGGTTTTTATTAAACCTGTTATTGACGCTCGTGTTATGATGCATCACGCCTCGTGGCACGCGATCTTTGTTCAGTGAGTTCAAAGGATCATGGAACCTAGGATTGAACAACGTTGAAGATGCTGCTCCTGCTCCTGCTGCTGCTGGTGTGCGGGCAGGAAGGGACGGCGACGATGACGAGGTTGAGGAAGTGGTTGAAGGAGATCTATCGACAGCTGGTCTTGCAGCTGATGAGTTTGAGTTTGTTCTGTGGAAGGAAGAAGAAGAGGGCGTTCTTGAAGCGATAGGCACGACCGAGTATCTTCTCTTGTTGAATTCGACATCCTTCTCTTGAACTTTCAAGAATTCATCATCCTGAACTTTATCAAACCAGTCCTTCGTCTCATCGTATTTGAAAAGTGACCATTCCACGCCAAATGGTTTCGGTTCAAGAAGAAAAACATGGTTTAATGGGACGTTTAAATTCGTCAAGATCTCCTTATCCAAGTTCAAGAAATAACTCAAGAGGATTCTAATGACAACCCGATGAGAAATCACGAGTAAGTTTTCTGAAGTTCTTTCGATTTCGTTAATTATCGGCTTGATTCTGTTGATGACATCAAGGTATGATTCACCAGAGGAACCAGGATATCTGAAGTTCAATTTATCAGTCAAGCGTGAATTGAACTCAGAGGGGTGTAGCGCTTGGAATTCCTGATACGTCAAGCCTTCAAAGTCGCCACATGACAAGTCACACAAGGTCTTGATCTTTCGTATGGTGTAGTCTGTGTCTTTAAAGTACTGGGAAGTGTCAACGGATCTCTTCAACGAACTTGTCCAGATGTTAAAGAACTGACTTGTTTCAGGTTTCGCTTTGGCAAACTCATCACGTTTGAAATTGATGAATCTTGCAAGGGCTTTACTAAACTTGACACCTTTGTTAGTGATGGAGGAATCCCCACCTAGTTTACCATGAACGTTATCCCATGATTCTGCGTTTCTCGTGAGCCAAATTTGACGTTCTTGCAAGTTGAAGTTCAACAGGTAATAAATGGTCTGTGATGGTAGAAACCCCTGGATCTTATACGTGATGATCTTCTTGCCGACATCGATCATCTTGATGTATTGCAGTTCCTCGTCATCTTCAATTGTTTGATACGCCAGCTCGTAGTTCTTCAACCTGTTGGTGAAATCCTTCAAAGCGACATCTTTATCCATGTCAACGTAATCTGGCCCGTTCAATTTCAACTGGATGTTTTTGTCAATAATGGCTTGATCGGTACATATACTTTCCAAGTACAGGATCTTGATATCTTCATTTCTTTCCCTAATCTTGTTGAAGATCTTCAACCTTCTCATCTTGGTGGAGTTTGTTGCGTCAAAGATACCGACAGAGCCGCCTTGCAGCAGAACAAAGTCGAGCAGGTGATCCAGAGTGTCCATCGCCCATTTCTCTCTCATGTTGAAAGATTCCTTATTCTTGGGATTGAAGAAAGTGGCATCGTGAGAAGTGGGGATGCTATCTGGGAGCGGAGTCTTTGAAGGCCCGACATGATCCACCTCGTTTCTTCGCGTGTTGCCAACGTTGAACACTCTGCATTCCAATTGCAGCCAGTTCAGGTAGCGGGTGAGTTTATTAGTGATGTAGGACTTGCCTCTTGCCGGCAACCCCACCATGACGATGATCAGCTTGGAGGAAGGATCTGCAGGCTGGGAGTCCTGGGAGATGCCCGGGAGATTGAGGGCTGTGCCCCGACGCTGTGGAGGTTTGTGGGTAGGGGCGTGCATTTGAGCTGGTGAACAATGGGGAGCAGTGGGAGAGCAGTAGGGGAGCAGTGGGAGTAAGTAAAGATCGTGTATTAAGATAGTGATCATCTGGTGCTGCATTGAGCAACTGGCACATACGGCACGTGACACTCCTGTCACTTTCACGGTACTAATAATAGTACTAAGAATAATAGTAATACTACTAATTATGCTGCACAGCACTACATTATACTAACAATACTATACTAACACTATACTATTAACTAATACTAATAGTAATACTATAAGAATAAAAACAATCACAATATTAAGTTAACCGCTGACTCTAGTAATACTAATAGTATAAGAATAATAATGAGAATAAGAATAAGAATACGAATAAGAATAAGAATATTAGCCGCTGACTTTAATAATAAGAATACTAAGAACATTAACCGCTGACTCTGTACTATACTTACTATTACTATACTATACTTACTATTACTATACTATAATACTAGTACTAATACTGTACTACTATTACTATGCTACTGTTACCATTATTTATTAATATCAATACCAGCACTTCACTAATACTAGTACTAATACTATATATAATAATACTTACCTCTGCAGATCTCCTACCCCAGGAGCCTCAACGTCAGCTCGACAGTTGCAAATGTGCCCGCACTGCACGGAACAGCACGCACCAACGCGGGCCCGATACCCTTCCAAAAGCCACCGATCCCCTGCTCACGCAACAACCTCTTCGCCACGTTCAGCGAGCTGACTCTCTTTGAGAAGTCCAAGTCTGACTGGACCCGTGTCTTGATCACGTCCAACGGATACGAGGCAAGCCATAGTGCCTGGCCTGACAGTGCACCAAACAGGAGCAATTGCGGCGTGCTGATCTCATGGCGCTCTACGCCCTGTGATTTGATAGCGTACGCGATGAGCGACTCATACGCGTAGAACCAAACACCGTACGCTTGTGCCTCTCTCAGCAGCGTGATGTTGAACCCCCTGAAGACCGCCTTGAGTCCATGCTGGCGCCAGATCTTGCGCAGGGCATCTCTTGGACCATGGTATATCTTGTTCGCGCCGCTAGGCTGCGTCTGCAACAGGATACGCAGCTGCTCGACTGGCGAAGTGATGGGCGTGTTGACCATGCCTGCAATGGCCCCGTGCGTGTAGACGCTCGAGGATTGCAGTTGTCTCTTTGCCTCGTGGAAGGCATAGAACTGCACAGAGACACACGCGCCGACACCGAACAGGGGAGCCAATGTGCCCTTGTAGAAGGCAAGAAGACCTTCTTTCTGCACCGTGTCCCTAACCACCGTGGCCAGCGACGTGTTGGAGGTCTGTAACTTGACCTTGACGAGATCAAAGGGCTGGCCGATGAGTACCTGCACTGCACCGCCTGCGAACCCTGCAGCGACGTCTTTGGCCTTTCGGGACCAGCTGTTATCTGGTGGTGCTGGTGCTGGTGCTGCTGTCATGATAGCGATGCTGTGTGTGTTTCATATCAGTGTAGCAACGACCAGGAACCAGACGAAGTGTTGATTGCAGCAGCGGTGTCCCAGCAGTGTCCCAGCAGTGTCACAGTAGCTGTTGATCAAGATGTTGCAAAGTCACGTGTTGTTTCTTCAACACAAAATGATGATATAAGCAATGTCCAATCATGTCATGTGATTGACACGTGATTGGCACGTGATGCTCGTGGCCAAATTCGGCAAAACAAAAACAACAACAAAAACAAAAATAATTATAGATCTGTGTCAGTTAAACACGCAAAACACAAACACTCTTCTCCAAAGAAGCTCTCAACCACAGCCATATGTCCTTCTTCCAGAGCCTTCACTTGAACAACGGCCACACCATCCGCTCCACCAAGGGCTTCCGCCCGCAGCACGGCGCCACAAATGCACAACAAAATCAGCAGCACCAGCAGCAACAACAGCAGCAGCAGCAGTTGCGCGCCGAACAGCAACAGCAACAGCAGCAGTACTCCATAACCTCACACAAGGACATCAAGGACATTGTCGAGTCGACGCTCGGATCGGGCAGCGCGCTGGCACAGGCGGTCAAGCTCCCTAAAGACGAGTCGCTCAACGAGTGGCTCGCGGTGCACACGGTGGATTTCTACAACCAGCTGAACATGCTCTACGGGACGCTTACGCCCTTCTGCTCGCCCGAGACGTGTCCGAAGATGACTGCGACGGCAGAGTACGAATACCTCTGGCAGTCGTCGTCGTCGTCCTCCTCCTCGTCGCAGCAGCTCAACAACAAGCCGCAGTCGATGCCCGCGCCGAAATACATCGAGTCGCTCATGGCCTGGTGCCAGGGCCTGTTCGACGACGAGAACGTGTTCCCGACCAAACCGTCAGAGCCCTTCCCTGCACAGTTCCACTCGCTGGTGAAGACGGGCATGAAGCGCCTGTTCCGCGTCTACGCACACATTTACTGCCATCATTTCAACGAGGTGCTCGAGTTGGGAATCAACCCGTTGCTCAACACGAGCTTTAAGCACTTTGTCCTGTTCGTGGACGAGTTCGGGCTCGTGGCGGAGCGCGACTTCGGCCCGCTGCAGCTCCTAGTGGACGAGATGTTGTCTGTGTAGCATCAATCAATAAACCATCTATCAATCAATAACCCATCCATCGATAACCATCAATTAACCCATCAATCATAACCATCTGTAGTTTCATGACTAAGCAGACAGATCTCAGTCACGTGTTTTCCTTCATTCATTTTGCACGTGACTATTAGACACGTGACCGCTGGCGAATGAAAAGCGAAGCAAAAAAAGTCACCAAAAAAAAGTCCCAAAAAAAAAAAGCTGATGATTTTCCACGAACAAACAAACCAAACACAGCTTCTACCACACAGCTACTTGCACAGCCAAACAGCAGCATCCAATTATTCAAACCAAACAGCACAATGCTTCGTTTATCCGCTGCCAGAACCGTCCAACTCGCCTCAAGAAGAGCCGCCTCCACCTCCACACACGCCATCTCCAGAGCCTCCATCATTGAGTTGGAGAAGAGATGGGAAGACCTCCCAAGCGTTGACCAGGAGGAGATTGTGTCCAAACTCGCCAAGAGACAGGAGTTGAACTGGAACGAGTTGACCGTTGATGAGAAAAAGGCTGCTTGGTTCATCTCTTATGGATCCTGGGGTCCAAGAAGACCAGTGCACGCCAAGGGTGACGCGGGCAAGATTGCCACCGGTGTCTTTGTCGGTCTCGGTGTCAGTCTGGCCATCTTCCTTGCCATTAGAAGCGCGGCCCCAGCTCCTCCAAAGACCCTTTCTAGAGAATGGCAAGACCAGTCTGATGAGTACTTGAAGTCCAAGAATGCCAATCCGTTCTCTGGATACTCTCAGGTGCAATCAGAATAGATTTGATGTGATGTTTGGGGGGGGGGGGGTGAGTTTAAGTTAAGTTGAGTTCCCCATTTTATACGTGTTGTTGTCGTCGTTGTTATTTTTTTTTTCATTCTATCATGAGTTACACATTACTACTATTATTATCTATTATTACTATTATTATTATTATTATTACTATTATCATCATCATTAGCCCCCATATTTTGTCTTTTCAACAAGGAAAGTCAAAGTACAGAAGAGGCTTCTCAGTTTTTTTTTTGGAATTTAGTTGGAATGAGCATTGGATGGAGACAGAGAGAGAGACAGAGAGAGAGAGAGAGCGAGTTATGAGTAGAGTAGTGCATGATTGTTAATTGATGTTTCGTTTTGACTGAACAGGTGTAGAAAGACAGTGAGTGTATCGTACGTATTCTTTGTTCATCTCTACCATCGACACACTCTCTTCTAGTATCTATCCTCTATTATCTCTCCAGGATACATCCATTTCTTTATCCGTTTTCTGAATTTCGATGTAAGTTTGATTATTTCACAAAAAAGTTTTCAGCTCATCTCATCTCATCTCATCTCATCGCAGAACCACACCAAGCCAGCTAGCCATGTCCTTCTCCTTCGGCTTCACCTCCGAGTCCTTCACAGACGACGAGCTGCAAGACGCCGCTCCTTCCACACAACAGCAGCCAACAACTTCCTCTGCACCATTAAACAACGCCACTGCTGCTGCTGATGATGCTGCTCCATTCCCTCCACAGATCCACCACTTGGAATCCCTGCTTCAGTCCCTCACCAACACGAGACTCACCTTCGAGACAATCTCAACACCGGGCGGAGAGACGCTCTACCGCAGAGAGCTATTCGACGTCAAGCACCAGCTGATGTCCGAGGACACCAACATGAATGCGAGTAGTAACGAATCAACAAATGATGTCTTACTTGGATTAGGATCCAGCTCAGATCTATTGAGAAACGTATACGAAGGTGGGTTCAAGTCATGGGAATGCTCGACTGATCTAGTCGACAGATTTGCCCATGATTTGCAACAGGACAACAACAGCATCCTCATCACTGGCGATTTACTCGAGCTGGGTTGTGGTACCGCACTGCCTTCTTGCTTCCTCTTCAAGAGACTTCTATCGCAGAGTCAGCAACAGCAGCAGCAGATAAGGAGCCAGTCGTTGGTGCTGACAGACTACAACGCATCTGTCCTGAGACTCGTCACCTTGCCTAACCTGATCCTGACCTGGGCCCAGTCGGTGCTTACCGAAGAGGAACTGGCTGCGTTACAAAAGGCAGATGATGAAACCATCCCTATAGTGTCTGACGAGCTGCAACTGTCTCCTTCATTGCTCGCCAGGTTTGCATCTGACTTGCAAAGACTCAACCTCGCATTGCACTTCATCTCAGGCTCTTGGAGCCCGCATTTCTTGAGCCTCTTGTCCAGCATCTCGCAGGGCTTTGAAACAGTCTATACCTCAGAGACGATATACTCTCTAGAAACGCTTCCCGTCATCTCAGATCTGCTGATTGAGTTGAAGGCGAAGAACACCTACGTCGCTGCAAAGGACATATACTTTGGTGTCGGTGGGAATCTTGTCGACTTCTTGAACTACCTCGAGAGACGCAATAGAGAAGGTGCCTTGCAAATGGCTGTTGATGTCGCCAAAGTTGGCGGTGGATTGCAGAGATCCATTGTGCTCATCACTTGGTGAAGAGACAGACCAGCACCAGTTAGACAGCACTAGCACCAGCTCAACCATTAGATAGATAGCCAAATAGAACTACACCCCTCTGAGACTCCACTGTAATACGTATCTACATCTATATATCACCCCCTACCTCCCCACTTCATACACACACACACACAAACATCACATCTACAAACCACTTTCCACATGTTTCAACATTCATTTCGTCTTCTTTTCTTTTCCGAGACAATTTCCATTCATTTTACAAACAAACGGTACGTATTCAACACAAACAAACAAGTACGCACGCACACAACACAATGGCACAGGAGCTAGAAGACTACGCCTCCCTGGCAGACCCACGGTTCGACCCGTACCAGTTCGCCAACGATCTGCTCAGCATCACGAACTCGAACGCCCAGCAGGAGCTCGACGTGTCCACCAGCATCAAGAAGGTGAAGTTTGACCTGCACGACATTGACCTCCAATTGAAGCAGCTTATAGTGGAGGATTCCGACGACACCATCATCAGTGAGCTGCTCGAGACCAACCAGCTGAGTCGCGAAGAGTTCAGCAGGATCAATGACAGTCTGAAGAACATCAACCTGAATTTCAAACGTCTCAAGAACGATCTGCTGAAACCATATAATCAAATCGAGGTGTACTTGAACGTATTGAAGAAGATCCACAACACGAGTAATCTGATCCGTGATGTCACATACTTCATCTACCTCGTCTCCAAGATCCAACAGTCATACAACGACCAAAAATCTGCTGATAATAATAAAAATAATAGTAACGACGACTCTGCCACAACAGCAGCAGCAGCAGATTTGAATACCCTGAAACTATCACAGCTGTATTCAATCTTGACAAACCATCTCAACGTCAACAAGAACCTGAAGAGTTTGAAACTTGTCAGAGACTACGAGGTGATCCAAACGAAGAAGCTAACCTCCTTAACAAACTCCATCACTGATGATTTGAACAAGTCTCTAAACGGTTCAGTCTTCTCCTCCAATATCTCAAAACAGTCATCTTTAATCCTGACTGACGAATCACAACAACAACAACAACAACAACAACAACAACAACAACAACAACAACAACAACAA
>JAJLSD010000066.1:0-43999 GCA_030567455.1 Komagataea norvegica
CTGAAGAACCCATCTTGAGTCATATATTCGTCATACATTTGTCTGTCTTCTGGTTGATCATCATTGATATCTCTTGGGTTTTCACTGTATGCAGTGAACACTTCATCTTGTGCCTTATCGAGTTTTTCTATCAACTCATGGAATTTTTTTTCTGCATCAACTCGAAATTCTTCTGCTTTTGACACAAAATCTTTAAGATTATTCTCAATTGGCTGTTTAATATCAACGATTGAAATTAGTTCGATAAGTTGTTCCACATTCTCTTTACTGAAATTCATTCTGGAGATGGGAATCAATAATACTGCTAAAATGATGAAGGCTTGAGAGATGATAAAAAATTGTTTTTTCCCCTTGTTTCATCTTCTCAATTTTTGTCCTTTTGTGGTAAACCACTAAACAGAAAAGGCTTGTGTTCTGCATTTCCTATTTCGTGTTTCGGTCGATAAATTAAGGACTAATGAAAGATAGCACGCTTTCCAGTCTCCATCTTCTGTATTCAAATTTATACACATAGTTAGTAGAATATTTGATACCTGCCCAGCGTCGATATCGCTTTTACTTGAACAATAAACAAAGAATAATCAAAGAATCTTTCATGTGCTAATCAGACCTTCATCCGGTTGGGACCGCACATGGATGACTAATAGGTGACTAATTGTCATTTCCTATGTAGTGTTCGATGCCAAAAATTTTCTGTGCCATTTCTATCAACAGCTCATCGAATTCAGGGGTTGGAGAGTGAGATGTCAGATGCTGGATACTCTTCGGACGAGGAGAGCGGAAACTATGCTACTGCAAAATCACAAGTGATACTGGGATATGTCGATACAGAGATCACCGAGACGGAAGCGCCAACTATAGAGGATACATTTGTTGGACATCAACCAGTTTGGCTGCACAAAGATTCAAAACCTGATGCAAATCTTCTGAAGTGTTTGAACTGTGGTGGGGACCTATCACTGTTATTGCAGGCGTTTGCACCACTCGATGGTGAGTTGTATGATCGAGTTATTTACGTTTTCGCTTGTGGGAAGAATCAATGTAACAGACAGAAAGGCTCAATTAGGGCTATAAGAGGGGTCCATAAAGATACAACAAAGATAAAGAAACTGAAAGAACAGGAAGAGGCAGAGCTAAAACAACAACTGGATGATAAACTGAAGCTGGAAAACCAAAGAAATTTCTTATTCGGCGATAATAATCAGAGCACTCAAAAGGCTAGTAATCCATTCTCTGGCGACTCTAATCCATTTTCAAGCCCATTTTCAAGCAGTGGCTCTTCCAATCCATTTGCATCAGTTATCCAACCAGTTAACGAAACGTTTGCCTCAGTTGCTACAAAAGCAGCTCCACCTAAACCAAAACCTACTGAAAAAAACACATCAACTTCGAAACTTCCTGAGTTTCCGGGTTATTTCTTGTACACAGATGATGAGAAGTTTAAAAAAATAGATAAGAACCAGCTCCCTGAAGGGGTTGAAATTGATGAGAATGCACTAGACCTTGAAAGTGAGATTGCTCATTCCTCCAATGCCCAAGTAAATGCAGATTATGCGAAATTGGCACACTCTTTAACGGACGAAGACTTTCAAAGATTCAGCGACGTTGTCTCGCACAATTCATTTCAAGTGCTGCGCTACGATCTAGGTGGCGAACCCTTGTTATACTCTAGCAGCGATGATGTTGGTGTGAAAGTTCTCAAGCACTTAGTCCCAAATCCCGGCTACAATCCATCAAGCTCAAGACAATTCGAATTACAAGTCATGCCTAAACTTATAATCGACGTTGAAAAGAATTTGAAGGACGTTAGTAATGGTATGGAGTGGGTCACAATCCTGGTGTTTTCTGATAAGGAGGATTATATTCCAGAATTTGATTCAAATCACGTTGGTTATGTTGAAGAGTGGTGTGGTACTCAGTGGGAAGAAACGACGAGATAATAGGAGGAAACGACGAGATAATAAATGATTAATATATTTACAGCCATATATATTAGATCAATAATACGGAATCTCTATTTACAAGTATCTTTTGATCTCATTTTCTTCAAACACCTGAATGACATCACCCGGCGCGAAACCAGACCAGCCTTCAAACGCAACACCACATTCTTTACCCTTTTTGACTTCGATAACGTCATCTTTCAGATGCTTTAACGTGTCTAGTTTACCTCTATAGACCTCATACCCTTCAGTATCGTTAGTCTTATCTCTAACAACTCTAATTTTCGAAGATCTTTCTAGCGAACCTGAGATAACTTTACAACCAGCAATTTTGAAAACCTTCTTTCTTTTACCTTTGATTTCAAAAATTTCTTTGATTTCTGTTTCTGCTCTGACTTTTAGCTCAATTGTTGGAGTCAATTTGGAAGACAATTCATCTTCGACATCTTTAATCAGATGATATATGACATTATGTAGCTTGATTGGAATTTTCCTTTGTGATGCTTTATTGTCAATATCTTTACTCAATTTAATGTTGAATCCAAGGATAGTCGCCTTAGAGAGTTCAGCCCTTTCTAGATCGGTATCTGTTGGTGATCCGACATCACTATACAAGAGGTTAAGTTTGACTTCATCATTTCCAATGTCTTTAATAGCGTCAACAATAGCTTCAACAGATCCACTAACGTCAGCTTTCACAATATAGTTAACAACCTCCTGTTTTGGTTCTTCACTGGCTGTTTCATCCTCTGTCAAATCTTCCTGATTCAAACCGTACTTTCTGAGTTCCGCAAGTCTATCACGTTTTTCAACCTCCTTCTTGGCATCTATTCTCAATTTGTTGATGATCTCCACATCTTTCGTTTCCTTAGTCCTTTGCTCTAACAGTAATCTATAGTTAACAACCTCCTTAGCTAGCTTCTCATCTTTAGCTTGAAGTATCAATTCACCAGCTTCAGGAACATCTTTCCAACCCCATATTTCTACAGGGGTAGATGGTTTAGCTAATTTGATAGCTGCACCGAATTCGTTCTTCATCGATTTAACTTTACAATAAGTTGATCCAGAGACAAGAACATCACCAATTTTCAAATCACCCTGTTTGATCAACACGGTGGCTAATGGACCCATCTTTGACTTATTTTGAGATTCGATAATCCAACCTTCAACAGGAACCTTCTTCTTATCACCAGAAGCTGCTTTTAGATCTAAGATTTCAGCTAACGTAATTATTGTCTCTTCCAGCTTATCCATGTTCAACCCAGTCAAGCCAGAAACTTTTACGACTTGAATATCACCACCGTATTCTTCAGTTATGATATCGTGGTTTGATAGATCTGAAATCACCTTGGATGGATTAGCATTTTCCTTATCACATTTATTGACAGCCACAATACATGCGACGTCTGACTTCTTGATATGTCTTATAGCTTCAATGGTCTGAGGCATAACTGAATCATCAGCCGCAACAACTAAGATCACAATATCCGTGATATTAGCACCACGTTCTCTCATCTTTAGAAAAGCCGCATGCCCTGGTGTATCCAAGAAAGTGATCATCTTCTTTGAGATTGGTGTCTTGACGGAAAAAGCACCAATATGCTGTGTGATACCACCATGTTCTCCAGTGACGATGGATGATTTTCTCAAATGATCTAAAATGGTTGTCTTTCCATGATCAACATGTCCCATAATCGTCACGATTGGTGGTCTTGTCTTCATGAACTTGGAATCTTCAGAGAATTCCGTAGGGGTCAGGTCTTTGCCATCCTCATGTTCATCTATCTCATTAATCTCAAACCCATGCTCATCGGCGATCAGCATCGTGGTTTCTTTATCCAGGATAACATTGTGGTTCATGTTCTCAAACCCCATTTCTTTCAAGTTCTTCACCAACTTATCATATCTTACATTCAACAAGTTGGCCAGCGTGGCAACGGTTGCAAATCTGGGTATATTCAACTGTTTCTTCACTACTGTTGGGTTCTTAGCATGGCAGACAGATGACGTCGACAGTGGCCTGCTTGCCTTCAGAAGCAGACTTCGCTCACATAGGAGGGTGCGATTGTGACTCGTCCCTGATCGAAGCAACCTAACAAACATTTCGACCCGATCTATCCAACACTCGAACAAGAAACTGATCTGAAACTGATTATCGAATGTGCATTTAAAGGCACAAAGGGTTTTGATATTTTTCCTGGTTCGGGACACATGATAGGTACCCAAAATGGTTATATAAGTGCTACGAACTCTTTCACTATAGCTTTGTATTCGATAGTAAATAATGCAATGTCATCTCATCTCTTGTTTTTAATGCTGTCACGTAGTAGGTGTATCAATTCGTCAATGCACTCGAAGTTCTCATCATTCTCGGCAAACGATTTATGGCCCTGACTCTCACAGTGTTCGTCGAAATCGTTGAAATGAATTCGACAGTTCTCACAGTAGCCAGGAACTTTCGCCTTCTGGTTACTTGCTGTGTCCTTTGTCGCAACGTTCGACAGCTTCGATCTCTTCTCAATTAATTTTCTTTGTAAGTGGTTTATTTGTTTGGATGGAACGGTAGATTTTGGTGCAACTAGACCATTTCTTGTGAACTCAGCTGACTGCCCTGATACATTTGTAGATCCCGTATAACCTGACGCCTCAATTTCAAACCCATCTCTTTTGTTGGATTCTATGAACTTGTTGTTTATGAAGGATGCCTGTCTTGATAAAAGAGGGACTCGTCCCGCTGCAAATGGTGGCGGCATCTTGTTCTCTGGCGAGTAGTAGTCATGCTTATTTGGTGAGTTTTCACTAGATGAGGTAAACATCAGATTTTTGGAATATATTGCTTTTAATCTGTCCCTGTGCCTCTTGTTCTGTTCATCTCTTAGTCTCCTGCGCTCCTTCTTCTTCGGATCATGTGTATTGGCAGGGTCAGGCGTAAATAACGAATGGCCATATGTGGAGGAGTTTAAGTGTGGCCATGGTCTTTTCTCCTCCTTGGTTTTCCATTCTCTTAAAGAGACCGGTTTGATAACCTGGCGAACGTCATAGACATAGAAGTATGGATGCTTGAAATAATTAAAATCATCTCTTTTGGCTAAAGGATCTCTATCTAGAGTTCCATGTAATTTCTCATCTTGAAGTAATGAACTTAAATGCTGTTTACTCTTGGAGCTTTGTTCAGGAGATGGAACCTCACCCAAATGTTTTAAGAATCTAAACACCTTCTCGTACTTCCAAAACTTCAATGCAGTTGAATATGCAAACATCTTTGGTGGAAGCTCACTCTTGTCTCTATTAGAAACCACCACTGTAACTGTGTGATCAAAGAATTGCTGTATCGAGGCACCAACTTGTGTAAACATCTTTATGGCCTGCTCTTTCTCCTTGCGCTTACCGCCATCCAGCACACTAGGATCGTTACTGTCAAAGTAGATCACCGATTCACGCATAATTTTCCGCCATCTATGTTGCCATTCTGTTAGAGGCATAGACTGTTGTGGTTGGTCGCGCTCTCGCTCCCGCTGTTGATGCGACGGCTGTGTATGTTCTTGAGCCTGAAGATGCTGGTAGAACGTCTCTGCAGTGCCCAATTTCTGTCTCTTGATGCTGGGAGAGTTGACACTGATATCTCTCAATGGTGCCCTGCTTCCCTCCATGATGCGCCGTGTTTTGAATGAAATATAATTAGATGCAGCGGTGTATTAACAATGAATGAAGGTGAATAGAAAAAGGAATATTAAAGACAGATGTCAGTTGGCCAAAAGGATTGATTGAGCTCAGCGGCGGGTGTTCTGCTCGTTCTTGTATTCTGTGGACTGGTCTTCGTCCTTTCAGATTCAGATTCGGATTCACCAAAAAGTTTGTTTTGTTTTGGGACGGGATTTTTTTTCTGTATGCGCGTTTTGCGGGTAACACCTGAAAACAGAGGGCGTGTCTCTTTAAGAGCCACCACCCACCAGCTAAAGACAAGCTACAACTCACATTCAAAGTAACCTATATAATACATGTATTAATCGTAATAGTAACCATTGGCCAGGAACCTAATCATGTACTCGTCTACATGTCCGAATCCCTCGCGATCATCAGCATCCATCTCAGCAACCTCCTCATCTTCATTCTCAACGAAATCTTCGTTATCCAATTCAACCTCTTTCATCGCTTCTTTGGCAGCTTTCGCATCGGCTTCATCCTCAGCTTCGGCCAGCACACTGGTCAACTTCGTAGGATCGCCAAACAACGGTCTGTCTCCTTCGTCTTCGTTACCACCAGTACCGTTTCCTAGCAAGTCTCTATATGATAGCTTACTAAAGTAATCAGTTGTGAACTCACCTTCTTGAATAACAATATCATCCAGGTGTCGCTTCTGGTTAGCTTTCTTCAGAATATTGGACTCAATGGTATACTCAGTAACAAACCTGTAGATATGGACATCTCTTGTCTGACCAATTCTATGACATCTATCTTGACATTGTTTATCCATTGCTGGATTCCAATCAGAATCATAAAACACAACAGTATCAGCACCAGTTAAATTGATACCCAACCCACCAGATCTAGAAGACAATATGAATACCATGATCTTTGGATCCTTGTTAAATCTCTCAGTCAAAATTTGTCTGTCCTCAATTTTCGTGGCACCATCCAATCTCATGTATCTGATACCCATTATGTTCAAAAATTGCTCCAAGATATCCAAGACTTTGGTCATTTGAGTGAATATTAAAGCTCTATGGCCTCCTTTCTGTAAATCAGTCAACAGTTTTGCTAGTTTTTGTAACTTACCACAATCATACAGCAACAATGATTTATCAGGGAACTGAATTGAAAGCTTAGTTTGAACCTTGTGTAATGGATTCTCTAATTCTGATACCTTATCTGCAACCTTTGATGGAATCGTCAATTCAGTCATGTTCAGGTTAACAACTTCAGGTGTAACAAACGCAAATCTTTCAATCTCATTGCTCATCGATAACATTCTCGTCTCTAACGGTTTGATAAGTTCTCCCTTGAATTGGAAATCCAACTCGATTGGTTTGACGACCGATAACTCATTGATCAAATTTTTACCATACATTGGCGACTTATCACATCTCAAGTTGTTGATATATATGATTTGTTTGATCTTGGATAAAAACTCACGTTTAGAATGATATCTGGAGTACTTATAAAAACTTTCAATATCAGAGTAATTGGAATCAATTTCTTCAATCAAATCAGCTGATAACTCTTCAACTCTTTCATCTAAAATCTTAGAAGATTTCAAGTTTCTGATAGAATTTGAATGATAAGTTGTCAAACCGTCATTTTCGAATCTAGTGAAAGCTAAGTTTAGAACGTTTAGATCAATCGCATCATTATCCTTCAATCTTCTCAACACCAATGAATTTGTCTCTTGATACGGTGTGATCAATGATTCATCTATTGCAAATGAGGTTCGGATTTGTCTCTCTTCAAAAAGATCTGGATGGTTACAGACTTTTCTCAATTGCATCAAGGCATTGATGATGGAAATATAATTGGCATTTTGCAGCATATTTCGAGTGTCACTTCTATCCAGGTACTCATGATATAGCTTATACTGTCTTTTTGACAGCTTACAGTAAACAACATGTTCGTATTTGCCAGGCATCTGTGATTCAACGTCGGCTTTCAGACGACGCAGCAAATATGGTCTCAAGACCTGATGTAACTTGGAAACAGTCTGTTTAGTCTCTTCATCCACCTTCTGATCTAATCCACCTTCAATGATCTTATCGACTGGTTTACCAAACCATGTCTGGAAATCCTCCAAATTAGCGAAACCTGATGGCATTGATTGATTCTTTGAAGATGATGGCATCAGGAAGTATAACAATGACCATAGTTCCATAATATTATTCTGCAATGGAGTACCAGTAAGCAATAATCTGTTTTCAGTGTTAAAGTTCAATAATGCATTCCATCTATTAGATTTGAAATTCTTGATATTATGAGCCTCATCCAAAATCATATATTTCCAACGTTTTCTTTTGAAGATCTGTTGATCTTGACAGACTAATTGATATGAAGTGATACAAACGTGGAAAGTATCCGGTTTGTTCCAACCCTTTCTCTTCTGTTTACGTTCTTGCGGTGATCCATAATAAACCATAACTTTGAAACCAGGTGCAAACCTCTTGAATTCCATTTCCCAATTCAAAATAACTGAAGTTGGAACGACAATCAGATGAGGACCCCAATTACCCTTATTAACAGCAAGGTAAGAGATCAAACTGATGGTCTGGATGGTTTTACCCAACCCCATCTCATCTGCTAAAATACCATTAGTCCCATTGTTGTATAAACTTGCCAACCAGTTCAAACCTTGCTTTTGATAAGATCTCAAATCACCTTTCAATAATAAAGATGGGTATGGAACATCAACGACACCATCGTTTGATTCAGCAGTAGAAGCCCTTGAATCTTTTGCAATACTAAGCTGATGACCATTTTCATTCACGTCCGGAGTAGAACCTGGAGTAGTGTCCTTCTCATCTTTTACCGTATCCTCAATTTCACCTATTTCTTCATCAGACAAATATGATTTGACAGACTCGTCATCTTCATCATCATCTTCGTCTTCAATTTTTGTTGGACCGTTACCGAAAAATGCAGCCAACCCTGATGGTTCCGTGTTACCTTCATCATCTTCCTCTTCACTTGACAAGTCACTGTCATCATCGGAATCTAACGATGAATCACTATCCAGTAATGAATCATGTTCGGCATTGTTCTCTGCAGCGATTGCTTTCTTCTCTTCTTCGTTAAGTTCAGGGATAGTCTCAACTTCAGTTTCCACTTCTGGTGTCTCTTCATCAGCTTGGTTATCCTCGCTGATTTCTTCCAATTTCAAATCTCGTAAGTGGGCATACTTGAGCCTCAACTCGTCGATACTTAGGTTTGAGTCATCGTCAAGTTGGTGGATGATCTCCTCCCTTGCTTTCAAAAGCTCGGCTTCTTTAGCTTCATCAAGTACTTCGGCGTCACTGTCATCGCCACTTTCATCTTGCTTAGTGAGTTGTGCCTCCAGTAGTTGAGTAGAATGTTCAAGCATTTGACTTAAGTGCTCCTTTCCCTTAATCCTCTTCAGTTCTTCAGCTTCTTGATTCTTCAAAATCTTATACGCTTTCTCAGCTAGCATCCACCTCTTTTTGACGGCTTGCATAGCGTTTCTTGCAAGGGATCTTAATTTTTTCTCCTCCTCCTTTCTGCGTCTCTCAGCAGCACCGACTTGACGCTTAAAATGCACTTCAATCATTTGAGCAATCTTACGCTGTCTCTGAACTTTGGCTTTCCTAGAGTCCTGGAATAACTTAGAGAGATGCACAGCTTGCGCAACAAAATGGTCATTGAACGTGTGGTGCGTTTTCAAAGGATCTCTAAACTGCTGTGGTGGTGGGACTTTAGAAATATTAAGTTTCTCATCAATGGTCAAGAATCGTTCCTCAATGGCATGTCTCAACTTCAGTATCACATCCCTTTGCTCTTGGATGAAATTTTCATATTCCTCATTCGTTACGTCTTCGTCCAACGATTTATAGGAATTTAGGTAGTCCTCAATTGAATGAAATGCAGGTTTACTCAGATGATCAGGATGTGTTATAACTCTTCCAGGTGTAGAAGCAGAAAACTTGAACTTGATCTTTGGGATCGAACCACCTTTGAAAAAAACTTTGGTTGGTAGTTGCTCAACATCAGAGTCGTATTCCGATTCTTCCTCTTTGAAATCTTCAGAAGTCGTCGTTGCCTTTGCCTTACCACGACTGCTGCGAGGTGTATTATTCAGTTGTGCTTTTTCCTCGTCATCTTCAGGCTTAATCCTCGTTGATCTTCCTCTTGATTTGAATTGAGGAATTTGAATCTTGCTCGAAACAGGTGATGATGAAAGTCCGGGTTTTTTAGATCCAGATGGTGCCTTCAGCAGGAAGTGATCATGATAGAACTTGGATGGATTAAACACCTCATCAATGAACTTCTTCTCAGCATCTTCAACAGAAGATCTCAAAGAGTCTTGCTCGGTGGAAACGTGACGCAAGCTATGTCTTTTCTGCCTAGTTTTCCCATTGGGTAGGCTCTTTGGTTCCCACATGTTGTAGTTCTCCGCAATAAAATCATTGTAGAAGTTGCTTGGAGTTGCTTCTGGATTCCAGGTGACTAATGAAGTGTATTCTTTCAAATGGAATAATTCAGAGGTCAGAAGTGAGTGCTGTGCACTTATTTTCCCCAACAGATCAGTAGCTGTCAATTTTTGTTCATTATGTTTGGAAAGATTTTCGGAATCCTCTATATACTTGACTCCATCCTTGACTATTATCCGATGATTGTGATCCTTGCTTTCCGTTGTGCCAATTGACTGTCTAGGCTTTGTACGACTAAGCTTGTAATTCACAGGTGCATGCGCTCTTGAGCTTCTTCTCCTCTTAGAGCTTGACGAATCGTCCTCATTATTCAGTAATGAATCGTCCTCGTTATCTGTATTATTATTCGTGGATAGTTCCTCGATCTCAGAGTGCAGACGCGTTTTGGAGCCAGCTCGCCTCGAGCTAAGCCTCAAAGGTGTCGGCATTGTTATTTTATTTCGACAGAGATGCCTCTATGCGCGGGGTGGAAAGGCCGATTGAACTCTGGCTATGCTATGTTTTTGGTAGTGGCGGTGGGTAAAATGGTGATGAAACAGCCGGTTTGAGCCCTCTCTGGGAATCTAATGTGGGCAAATACAATAAAGTGTACCCAATTCGCAGAATGGCGCAGTTCCGAGCAGTGCAAACAGACGGGTGAGCGAGCTAAAAGCAATAACGTACTGGAGTGCTATGCTGATCCAAGTGTTTGTTTTGCCAACTTTTTTCGTGAAAAACGAAAACGAAACGAAAATTAAAGAATCTGCACTCTGCCCACCAGCGCTGCAAACCACAAGACTTTCAAAAACTTCCCGCACCGGGTAACCCCATTTTTTCTTCGAATAGCGAATAGATCTCCACAACGAAAACAAGGAGTGCTTTAACTACTGCGAAACCAGCAGAGATACACAGAACAATGCTGTCTTCCCGACTCACAAGAATAGCTTTGAGAACCCCTGTACCACGGACTCTCACACTTGGTGTATCACAAAGACACCAATGCTACTCCTCTAAGCCTACCTCAGGCACGGTTCCAGTAGCCAATTCTCCAAAAGAACTTGCCGAAGCTGCAGAGGAAGAGACTACGGATGCATCTCAGGAGACATACTCTGATGTTCCTGCTGAGCTGTATCACTACCGTGATCCGGATGCCCCATGGGATGACAAGCAGAACAGAAGAAACTTCGGCGAGCCGTTGAATATCGACGATGACGAGCTGAACATGTGGTCTCCTCATTACTATGACCAAGTGAGCGACATGACTGCACTTAAATGGCAGGGGATATTCTTTGGCACTGTTGGTGCATTCAGCGCACTTGTGTATTTTTTCTTTTATCCTGAGAGGAATGCAACCCCTAGAAGTTTCCCTGATGGGTTAGCTAAGGATCTCGGAGCTAGAAACGAAGAGGATGCTCATTTGTATCGGATCAGATCTGACAAGACATTCTATGAGTCTCAGTGAATTCTGCCTCTCGCTTATTTATTACTATTTATTACTATTTATTACTATTTATTCCCATATTTATTTATCTATTTATTTATTTGTTTATCTGTTTATTTAAACTTCTAAGATGAACTCTCAAAATACATACATATCTTTTGACAACGATCCACTACTACTGCATGCCAGAAAAAAGAAAAACAACACCCTCACCCAGTACATTGATTGACAGTGAGCTCAGCTGAGATCCCAATCTACTCGAACAGAATGAATCACATCTCGCTCCTCTCTCGTCTAAACTAAAGCATCACTCCTCCTGAATCCCATTCTGGCTCTGCAGGTTATTTATCATCGATGTCTCAAATGGGTTACTCTGTGGTTGGCCGCCATGTGTTAACGATGGCGTCGTTACCATTGCAGGAGCAGTTGCCAATGGTTGTTGTTGATGTTGTTGTTGCTGTTGTTGATGTGGTTGTTGTTGTTGTTGCTGTTGTTGTTGTTGTTGCTGTGATTGTGCAGAGTATGGCTGATGGTAGTACTGATTTGTCGGTGGACCTGCTTTCGAACCAGAGACTGCTGAGCTTCCCTGTGGCATTGCTAGAGAGAATGGTGTATTCATCTGTGGAATCGACATCACTGATGGGATGGACGAGAGCATTGGTGGTTGGATTGCAGATATTGGTGCTTGTGAAGTCATTGAACTTTGCGGAAAAGCGGATTGGAGACCGCTATTGTTGTTATTGTTGTTGCTGTTTTCTTTGGAAATTGAATCGTTAATCATTCGGTACGATGAAATCTCCAAGACTATGGTGACATCTTTGGTGCATTTAGTTAAGTTGGCAAATGATTGTCTGACTTCATTCAAGATGAATGATTCGTTCATGATGGATTTCGTTGAACCAAGAATCGTAATGATCGATTTCAAAAATGAGTTGATTTCATCATAGAACTTCTTCTTTTCTTGGATAGTGAAGTTTTTAAAACTCTGGTTGATGAGTTTCAATTTGATCTTCTTGTTTAATTCCATCGAAGTTACACAAGTGTTTGTTAAATCTTTAATCTTAGAGATCAACTGCGTAGGAAATTGATACTGACCTTGATTCTGTTGTTGTTCAAAATTCTCAGTTTCGCTATCATGACTCACTTGCTTAGCATTTGCAATTGCACTCTTTGCAATAGCATCATTCAACCCAGAATAGACTTGAGATGAAACGTTCAGTAAGTTCTTTAGTGAATCGTACAACTTATCATCAACCTCATTGTATTCATGTAACTGCTGCTGCGCAATAGTTATGCTGGCGTTGCTTGTACTGGTCTCTGGGATCCTCAACGGCGGTAGTTGTCTAAACTTCGAATGGCCTGAACCTGTCTGAGCCTGGTTTGGAGTTTGAACTTGAGCAGGTGATAGGATCTTCAAGGCATTTATGAGTTCAGAGTAAGAAAGAAACAAAGATAGGAACAACGATCGCAAAAATGTCAAATCATCAAGACTCTTCAAAGATGGTGCAATGTTCAACTCTAGAAACGCTACTGTCTTTTTTATATCAGACATGCTGAGGACCAACGCCTTCAGTATATCATCAACCGGCAGCAGCGTTTTGAAACCCCCATCATTCTCAAACTTATCAATATGGAGACTCAGTTGATCAATCGACGACTGGTTTGAAACAAGAAACGTGTTAGTCTCCTTGACTAGTTTCTCATTGATATTCACAGTGGATAACTTGGTGAATGTCAGCTGGAGTTCGTTGATTGCGAAATTAACCTTTTTGGCAACATCAATGATCTTGAAATCTGATCCACCTAGTCCTAATGGTGATTTAAGCTCAGGTATACCTGATGGCTGTCTAGGCTCCTCCAACAGGTCTTTTGATTGTGCATTTGGATCATTCGTGAATCTGATCTCTGACCCAGAGGAGGCCGTCGCAGACGTTGTCAACGATCTATTTCTTGTGGTGGTGGTAGTGCTGGCGGCAGGTTCTATCGATGTTTCTGCTGTAGTAGCTAGAGGGGCCTTTGACGACACAGGTAGAGCTTCATACTCTTTTATAATGTCGTTGGATAGATCTTGATTTGGTCTTTTGATAATGAACCCCATTCTTTTCGCTGCCTTGGAACTGACAAAGCTTTCCGATGTTGATCTAGAACGTTCTAGCTGTGTGTGTGACAGCTTTGAAGTGTCATTCGATACATGGTAGTCAGGTTGTTTCTGTCTAGCATCGCTGTATTCACTGTCATCAAACGTATCTTGTACTTCATTGAGATCAGGTTCAGTTAGCAGGAAGGTTTTCAACTGCTTCAACCACTCCTCATTAGTCTCCACTTTGTTCAACTCCCTCAAAAGCGTGCTGTATCTTTCCAATAACGGGTTCCCATCAATCTCCAAGAATTTCAAGCTCTTCAACGTGATCAACACTTTAGGAATCTCCGTAAATCTATTCGCCTTTATCGATAGAATCTTCAAGTTTTTCTTCATATATCCAAAATCAAAATCGTCTCCAATCTGTGCTATTTCATTGTAGCTGATATCAAGTATCTCCAAATGCGGCAGATATGTTAATACCTTGGGAAACACGAGAAATTTATTCTTATGAATATCCAAATATTTCAACGTTTGCAATGTGGAAAAGTTAGACGGCAAATTGGCCAATAAGTTTTTTTGAAGAGAGAGTCTTTCGACTGAATCCCTGATAAGCTCCATCGATTCAGAGGGGAGCGACTCAATCTGTAGGTTCGCCAGTTTCAAGGTGTATTTATCTTCGTTTTGTGGATCCAAGGTCTCATTTCGATGCAGAGATTCGGTGATGAATTGGATGAGGCCTGTGCGGCCTAGAGCTTCATCCGGGGACGACATGATTTTGTGTTTCTGGGATAAGAGTCTGCCAGTGGTGGTGGAATGCAGTAGCCTCGACAAGCAGAAGAAGTACAGACCTGCTCGAGCTGAGTGCAGTTGTGCTGTTTTGGATCAGTAAGTTGTCTGTGTTTTCCTGTGCTACGGCCTCTGACTAAGCAGGGATTACATAATACATATTAGCGGGTTTCTTTCATTAGACAGAAGGAGATACACATTCATTTCATCAGGTCATAAGGAGGGCAGCAGCGGCAGTAGCAGCTCTCAGGCGAACTGGTAGGTAGGCTTGATTCCCCTGTCCTGGACATAGTTCAATTCCAGCTGCTGGAACTTCTCTGAGTTCTTGTGGTAGTAGAGCCCCATTATGTCCCCCGTGAGTTGATTGAGGCAGATGTAGTAGAATCCAGCGAATGAAGCACCTTCAATGTTGTCCACCTTTGCGTCTGGGATCAGGAACTTCTCTTTCCATCTCATGTAGATATACTTCTTCGAAAGGTAGTCCTTGTGCACGTAGTCATCCGACAGTATCGTTTTCTTAAACGATTGTGTTGACTGGTTGGTAGGGGAGAGATTCTTCCAGAAGGGGAACTTGGACCAATGTTGCAAATCTATCTCTGTAGTGGTATTATATGTTGTTGCACTTGGTTTGTTCTTAGAAGCCAGGAAGGGAAATTCTTCAGAGACGATCTCTGCGGTGAAAAACGTTATGATTTCAGGGTACGATTCTGTCAAACCCTTGATTCTCAAAAACCCGTTAAGGCAAGACTTGGCCAAATCAACGTGTTTGAACTCTATCGACACCTCGTAAGTGGAACGGCCAGACTGCTGAGACCCGACAAATTTGGACCCTGGTTTCAATATGGATGTGGTTTGTGGTGCGGGTAGTTTGCTGTTGAACAGGTCGAAGACATTGGCATTTGAGTATGATTCGTTGGCTGACGGTCTATGCGTCACATCAGCATCCTCTGGCATGAGCGAGCTGTCGATGGACGTGATTGGTGTCAGAGAGTGGAGTGACACAGAGGATGGCGACAATGACAGGGCAGGACACAATGGAGAAGCGTTATGCGCCAGGAACTTGTTGACGGCAGGCGACTTGTTACCTTCCAGCGCCAGCTTGGTCTGTAGGTCCTTAAGCAGGTGTTTTTCCGAATCGTGGGCAGCTGACGTAGCGCCGGCGTGTATGTTGTGGACGGGCATTTGTAGTGGTTGCTGTGAAGCTGTGTGAACAGGGTGTGTGAGCGGTGTGTAGAAGAGAGGAGGCGCTTTCTTTCTTTATAAACAAACTACAGATTGGAAAGTTTTGTGTGAAATGTTTTTCCTTTCTTTCTTTTCAGATGACGTATGTGTTTCTTTTTTTTTTTTTTCCTGCGCGTTTGGCACATCGGGAAAAAGAAACGGGAAACGGGCCATCACACGTGACATTGCCGCTATATCTTTAATATTGTCTTTATTAGCACCTTTAATAGTATCACAGCGCCTGGTCAATCACCTCCTGCAAACTCATGTTGCGCACCATCTCCATCATCCGCTCGTCGTCGTACTCCTGCTGCATCGCGCCATGGTCGATGGAGTCCTCCAGCACGTCCACGTTCGCGCTCTTCGGAGGCAGCACGTCGTACTCGTAGATCTCATTCTGATCCCACACCTCTGCTGGGATCTTGGACATGATCTTTCCCTCGCCAGAGAGGATAGCGAATCTCAGGAAGTTCACCGGGATCACACCGTCCTTCGCAGGCTCGAACTTGAGCTCCTTCTCGCTGTTCAGCAACTCTAGCAGCGAGTCGTGAAGGAACTTCCGGTCCTTGGAGTCATTCCACAGGATTGGAGCCCTCAGTAGGTACGCCTCCGTCGACAGCTCTGTCTCCTGTCCAACCTCAAAGACGCTGTAGTCTTTCACTGGGATGTCATCAGCAAGCCCAATCGCCTCCAGCAATTTGTACCCCATGAATGGATGCTTAAGGAATGCTAGTCTCAAAGCAGCCTTTGCATCTTCACCTTTATCCAGCCTCAAATGCGCAAGAACAGTAGAGTAAGCCAACCCTGGTGTAAACCATTTACTGTATGTCTTTACCAATGGGCTCTCAACAAATTGTATCAGGTATCTGTAGTCCTGGCTCAGAATGGCATAAAAGTCAATGAAGTATCTGACTCCAAGTGGATCGTCATCTGGGCACAATGACAACAGTACTTTTGAATAGGTCAATGCTGTAGCATACGTACCTTTCTTCGTCAATACTTCAATGTATCGGAACAATGCCAAATAAAACTGACGATTCAAGTAGTAGCTATAAGGCAATCTAGTCAACCCGTTAAACAGTTCAAAATTCTGTCTGAATGCACGATCAAACGCAAACAGTGCTCTTTCCACTAACCCATTGCTATTGGATTTATCACCTTGTCTTATGAAAATCAATGCAACTTGTAAAATTGTCTCTGCGTGGTATGGATATCTTGACAGCAAAGTCATCAAGCTTTCATGATTTGGCGTCACAACAACAGAATTGTAAAATTGAGAATTAGGGACTTTGGAATCCACTCTAGTAAACTTGAAGAACTTGATTCCTTTCGACAACAGCTGATTCACGTCTTCTTTGATAACATCCTCCCAGTCCTCAGACTCCAGTAACTTGTTATGTACTAGCTCCTTCACTGTAAGTTCCTCCATTGACATTTCCTTTGTCTGCGTAGGAATCCAATCGTCTCTGATCTTGGTCAAAATTAACTTCCTAGTCGTCCCAGGAATAGATCTTCTATCCTTACCGCCCCAGCCTCTGATCACCTTCGAAAGTTTGCGAATTTGCTGCAGCTGTTCAGGCGGGATAGACGTAGATGTAGTTGATTCCGCATCTTGGATGGCTTCATGAGACAACTTTCCGAATAACTTCTTGAACTCATTGTCTGGATCAAGATCTTTAACATCAACCTTCAGTAAGTTTACGGATCTCAACTGCTTCGAAGGCGTAAAGTATCTAAATGATGGGTCAATTTCAGGATGGGTCACGTTTATCTCCAATTCATCCTGGTCTTCTGAGATGGTTGTATCAATTGGTTTATTCTCTTTCGCTGACAGCTCAGCTAGAAACTGATCCAATTCATCATCACTAGTTGGTCGAGGTTCCTGCTTGGCCTTCTTCTTCTTTTTCTTACTTTTTTTAGACCTTGCTGGGGCATGTACTATCTGAGGTTTCTCAACCTCCAGATCCTGCTCATCATCGTCGTCATCATCATTATCCTCTTCTGCTTCGTCTTCCCCTTCTTCATCACCCATCAAGGCGAAAAGGTTACTCTTTTTCACTGGTTGGTACTCGTGCGCTTCAGTTTCAACCACATCATTCTGTGCTAGGTCTCTGTTTTTCTCCTGCTCTTTCACAAGTCTTCTCAATGCTCGGGAACTCATAATATAGCCTAATGTTCTCTATAACCATCAAAACAGTTTAAAAGTGAAAAGTTTATGTCTCAAATTAACTATCGAATGCTTAGTCACACATGTTAACACATGTTACCACATCGCCCGTAACCCTGCCCCATTCGGCCAAACTGGTAAAGCAGAATTTTTTTTTCGCTGCGATGAGCTTAGTTAAATATTATTCACTTCTATCTTAATACTCTGCTACCAAAGACAGCTGATCAACTATGGTTTCCAAGAAGAAGAGAGAAAAGGCTAAGGACTTTGCTAAGACCAAGCTTAAGGTTGGTAAAACCGCAGCCAAACCGGCCAATTACACAGACACTTCCTTCGTTGCCAAAACAATCTCACTACCTAACCAGACACTGTCTAGAAACATTGATTCTGAAGCAGATCTGATAAAAAGGCTAACGTTAGTAAAACATCACTCGAACAATACAAGAAAGGAAACCTTGATGTTCATACAGCAACACCTTCCAGATAATCCATCCTCATACAAACAGATATTAAATGCTATAGTTCCGCTAATATTAGATCAATCACAGTCAGTACGTGTTGCACTACAGGAGTTGCTAATAACTGCTTCAGAGAAGCAGCCAAATCTCATGGAGCTACACGCGAGATCTATCATATTGTTCATTCATTCGGCAATGACCCACATCAACGGCCCAATTAGAAACGATGCCTGTAAGTTCCTTGATGTGCTAATCAAATATGGACCAGATTCACTAGTACGAAGCTCGTGGGTGAAGACCTTGAAATCATATTTCACAGTATTGAACTGGACACTGAATGACACCAAACAATCTGTGTCATTTGCAGTGACGACTTCCAACATTAACACCAATTCAAGCAAGGCTAAGAAAGTCGCTGTGGAATCATTAGTTAAATTCATCAGGGTTGGTGCGTTCCCAAAAGATGAAGAGACACAGGCAAAGGAGATCATATGCTCCAGTGCAATGACTTCAAAGTATCTGTTCCCTACCACACCTCAACCTTTTGCACATTTAAAGTTATTCACAAGGGAGTTGACTGCCACGTCCGGGGAAAGCTCAGCAAACAACACAGCTATAGATTTAAACGCCTCATGTGAGGATTACGAAACAAGAAGAAAGATTTTGAAAGAGTTTTTCCTTCCACAGATGGGGAAACAACTGGTGAATCTAGTGAAAGAAGGTGGTGAATTAGGTAAAGCAGCAAAGAGTTTGGAAAACTTGATCACTGAGTTGTCGAGTGAATCGGAACTCTGAGTAACACATCAATATCACTTTATCATAGACAAGGCTGACATTTAGAAAAAACTTGTAGAGAACGAGTACATGGGGACACTCTCCGATCTTTGAATTTTCACTGAACTACGTCAATCAATGATCAGACTCTACAAACGTACGTCTTTAAGCATAGGCGGCAACCAACCCATTAAGGACTGGAAATATCCTGAGTACATTAGCGCAAAAGAGCCTATTTTTATTCATGCACCACAACGCATATGTGCCTTTTTTATGAAATGTTCTAGGACTTCGTACGAGTGTAGATCTTTCAGCTGCACCCGTGCGAACAAGGTGATTTCGGACATCAACTAAACTTATGATCCTGCAACTTTTCCTAAAAATAAATTGACAGTTCCAACCTAAAACATGGAACGCTGTATCATCAGTAGTCCGTAACCTTTTTCTAACCTGCTCCTGCCTCTTGAACCCTCTCTCACTGACAGCAAGTGAGTTAGCTGTAATGTAGAAAGTACATTGGAGGGAGAAATTACATAATCTGGCACCTGCTGAATTCCGGTTCCCAATCACGTGAGTTACACCAAAAGCAGGTGACGGCGCCCTCGGCTTCCGCAAACGGAAGTATAATTGAATGCGTTCGCGACGGGAAAATTTAGAGATGTGACGGATTTTTGATCACAATACCTTAGGTCTTTTCTTTGCTGGCTAGAGATACCGTTACAATCAATAGATTAAACATGGATGATATCAATGAGACCGTGGATGCCGTGTTCGGTGATAGGGTTCGTCGTTTCCAGGAGTTTCTTGACAATGAAGAGGGATCCACCGATCACAGACAGGCGATCAGAGATCTGTTAACTACTGGTGGTCGTCGTTTGACCGTGTCTGTTGATGAATTACGTGAATTTGATCGTGCAATGTGGAAGGGGCTCTTAAATGAACCTGCTGAGTACCTTCCTGCTTTTGAAAAGGCGTTGAGAGATAACGTGTTGGCGATATACGACCCTAATAATCCTTCGTTTGAATACCTCAGTGATCAAGATTTGTTCTACCTGTCTTTCAAGGGTGCTTTTGGCCATCATAACGTGTCTCCTAGAACAATCAGATCTACACATTTATCTAAGTTGATCTCTGTGGAAGGGATTGTGACTAGGGCGTCGTTAATTCGTCCAAAAATCTTGAGATCTGTCCATTATAGTGAAAAGACTGGTAGATTCCATGCCAGAGATTTCTTTGATCAGACGACTTCATTTAATCCAATAAGCACACCTCCTGTCTACCCAACTGAAGATTTGGAAGGTAACAAGTTGAGCACTGAATATGGTTACTCGAGATATAGAGATCATCAAACTGTGACAGTGCAGGAAATGCCAGAGAGGGCACCTGCTGGTCAATTACCAAGATCTTTAGAAGTTGTGTTAAATGATGATCTTGTCGATTTGTTGAAACCAGGTGATAGAGTACAGATTATTGGTGTTTTCAGATCTCTTGGAGGTGGTGGTAACAATACATCAAGTTTCAGAACAGTTATATTGGCTAATTCTATTTATCCGTTACATGCCATGTCATCGGGTGTTTCGACAGTCGAAAATATCAATGAAAGTGATATTAGAAATATCATGAAAGTTTCAAAGGATACCGATGTCTTTGAAATGCTTTCACAATCATTGGCACCTTCAATTTATGGGCATTCTTATATCAAGAAAGCAATTCTATTGATGTTACTAGGGGGTGTTGAAAAGAATTTAGATAATGGATCACATTTAAGAGGTGATATCAACATTTTAATGGTTGGTGATCCATCGACTGCCAAGTCCCAAATGCTAAGATTCGTGTTGAACACTGCATCTTTGGCAATTGCAACCACGGGTAGAGGTTCTTCAGGTGTTGGTTTGACTGCAGCTGTTACTCAAGATAGAGAAACTGGTGAAAGACGACTTGAAGCAGGTGCAATGGTTCTTGCAGATAGAGGTGTTGTCTGTATTGATGAATTCGATAAGATGTCAGATGTGGACAGAGTGGCAATTCATGAAGTTATGGAACAACAGACGGTGACAATTGCCAAAGCAGGTATCCATACTTCTTTGAATGCTCGTTGTTCTGTTATTGCAGCTGCAAATCCTGTGTTTGGTCAATACGATATCCACAAAGATCCTCATAGAAACATTGCCCTTCCAGATTCCTTACTGTCTCGTTTTGATTTATTGTTTATTGTCACTGATGATGTCAATGTTCAAAGAGATAGAAACATCTCTGAGCATATGTTAAAAACACATAGATATATTCCAGTTGGATACAGTGAAGGTGAACCTATCAGAGAGTCATCTGGATTATCATTGGCGATTGGAAATGAGCAATTGGACGATAATGACGATCAGGAACCAGCTAATGAAAATGATGAGAATGATTCGATTTATCAGAAGTTCAATCCATTATTACATTCTGGTGCCATGGAGGCATATAAGCAAAGATTAGTTCAAGAGAATAAGATACACATCAACAAGAGACCAAAGATTCTATCTATCCCATTCATCAAGAAATATATCCAATATGCGAAGAGTCGTTATGAACCAGTATTGACAGAAGTTGCCTCTGAGCACATTGTGGATATCTACACTAAATTGAGAAACTCCTCAACGAATGGATCCAAGAATGCATCACCAATAACGCCGCGTACTTTGGAAACATTGATTCGTTTGGCCACTGCCCACGCCAAGGCCAGATTGAGTAAAACTGTTGAGTACAAGGACACAAAAGTTGCAGAGCAAATGCTGAATTTCTCACTGTTCAAAGAAACTGGAACACCAAAAGAAAGACCTGACTCTAAGAGAGCTAGGAAGAGCCAGCCTCAAGAACAGGAGGAAGAAGATGAATCCTCAACAGATGAAGAGCTAGAACAAGATCCGCATAATGATAACGACGATGAGGTCATCGCAGGCCCAGAAGTAGTCCCTCCAAGGACACAGTCTTCACACCCTAGAACTTCACTGAACTCACTGGGGCTAAGACAACCCGAGTCGCTAGCTCCAGAGTCCTCACAGCATGACGAAAACGATTATGTTCCTGCTGAAACGCAAGAGGATGACGAATCACAATCACAATCACAATCGCAATCACAATCACAGACCCAAAGAGACGCTGCACCAGAATCCTTGTTGCAGAACTTGAGCATACGAGGCGTGCCAATTCAAGAAGAAGCGACGCATGATCGTGCATTACAAGAACGTCCATTGCAATTCGTTGATAATTATCCAAACACTGCCATCTCAAGAGATCGTTTTGTCAAATTGACGAAGATCATTGCAGATTTGAGCACGACTGCTGTGTTTATCAATGAAGATGGTGTTCAGTTTGATGAGTTGTTTGATCATGTAAATGAAAAGATTGTTGATAAGGAGGAGAAGTTCAGTCATGAGGAGTTCCTTGCTGGTTGTTCAGAGTTGTCTGAAGAAGGGATTATTATGGTCAGTGATAATAGCGTTTATTCAACGAGATGAGAGACTGTGTGTATTGAATCTTCAAGGTTATATCTATCTTTCTTGTAGGTTTTAGAGTTCAACTACATGTGATTGTTGTAAGATTTGAGATAAAGTGTAGTGATTATTTCGGAGTATAAGTTAGAGCCTGGTTATTGCCTCCATGCGAACTTCTAACCGGAGTCGGCTGATATTGTAGCATATTAGGACCATTTCCCGCATAGTTGCCGATATTTCGACCATTGTTTTGATTACTGTTATTACTCCACCCATAGTAAGATTTTGCCCTAACAAATCCAAAAATGAAATTACTAGTGAATGCCCATGCAACTATTCCAAGGGAACAGACCACAATCGCCTTCCCGCCGATTGGTTCTATCAGTGAGTTCAAAATTAAACCCAGGGTTTCTGCACTGACGCTGGATTTCGACGCCTGGAGGCTCGGATCTCTATTCATACAGCGTTCCCAGCCAATACAGAGCTCCTCTAGAGCAGCAACTCTTGTTTCTGGATGACATCTGTTCTCAACGTAGTTTCTGGCACATAGCGAGACCTCCATTGCGATATCCTGAGCATACTGCTCCATCCTGGAGTTGATATCAGACTTCACTGTGCGGATAACTGAGATGAGAATGTAGATGATCACAGAGGATGTGAATGCGTTGAATATGAGTTGTAGATATGAGCTGATGATGTATGGTGTTGGAGCTTTTGGAGTAGCCACTTTGGACCAAGGTGCAGGCAACAGGAGTGAGTCGTCGTCCTCTTGGTAGTATGAGGAGTCGTTGTCCGTTTGGAAGGACGACTGAGGTGATGACGGATAGTAATGATGATGATGCATTTGAAATTGGATTGGAGTGGAGTTATTAGGCCATGCGTTTCCTTTACGATTACCTTTGGTGCTGAGTGTAGTCTTAGTTGGTGTAGACGAACTCATAGAAGAGTTGTACGATGAAGATGAAACGTCACTGTCCTCGTAGTCATCAACCCCTGGTTCTTCGTTTTCTGTTTGGGATTCCTCGTCATTTTCCCCAAGCTCTGAAGCAGACATTGCCTTGTAAAGACTGGATGGGGACCTCGGCTTGTTTCTGTTCTTGATGCTGCCCAATGTGAGTGATGGCGATGCCGTGGAGACCGACACGTCAGCCTCAGCTGACTGATCTTCATCGCCGTCAAGCTCCAAAAGAGAGCCATCAGAATGTGATAGGGGGCTCCTCGACAGAGGCGAGCCATGAGTTGCGACCTTAGCACCGAGCATTGTAGGAGAAAGCATGAGTGACGTTCTTCTTGCGATCTTGGACTTAAAACTCGTGTTTTCAATGTCCTCCATCACCACATCGCTGTCGTCCAAGCCAACATCTTCCAGCAGTTCGTCATTATCATGTGGGATGGTATCAGCAGCTAATCTCGAGGACTTCAAAGGCGAAGACGTGCGAGGAGTGTACTCATGTTTGAAGATGGATGTCTTTGTAAAGTGGTTTGGAGTGTGCTGGGACAGCAGATCGTCCTCCAGCGAGAGCGACGAGGTCCTATTCAGCAGCAGGTCCGTTTCATCCTGTCCCAGCGAGAGGGAGTCCATGGGAGGCAGATCCAAGGCCATGACGGGTCTGATCTGGTGGGCAGTTGTGGGTTGGTTAGTGGGACGTAATGAAGTGAAGTGAAAACAAAACAAACGATTATGTCATTGCGTCTGCGATGCAGTGTCAGTTGACAGCACACAACAAGCAGGATGCCTACGCTGTCAGAGAGGTTCTCATACACTCCTGCTGATGCTGAGGAGCGCTCTATCGAGTCCAGGCCAGTGCCTGCCGTTGTCCGGAGGGGCGGGCACCCTTCAGAGCTCTTGTACGCTCACTTGAGCCCTCTGCCGGACCTTCTTGTAGCAGACCTCAGACTGGTCTTTGTGGGGTTCAACCCAGGCATCAGGTCTGCTGAGGTGGGACACCGCTTTGCTCACCATACGAACTCTTTCTGGAAGCTTCTGAATGAGAGTGGCTTGGTAGATGTCGCCCTGACCTTCATGGACGATGTGAGGATGCCCGAGAGCCATGGCATCGGCTTCACAGAGCTCGTCATGAGACCCACAAGGGGAATCGAGGAGGTCCCACCACATGAGATGAGGAGCAATGTTCCTAGGTTACTTGCAGTGCTAAAGCAGTACCGTCCCAAGGTGGTGTGCTTCGTGGGCAAGGGGATTTGGGACAGTGTCTCGAAGGCAAGTGGTGTCAGGTCCCAGAGGAGCAAGAAAAAGTTCGAATGGGGGTTACAACAACAGAGTTTCTACAAGGGTAAGATATTTGTCGTTCCCTCAACTAGCGGGCTAGTAAGGATATCATGGGAGGAAAAGCTCAAGATCTGGATACAATTGGCGGAAATTGTCGAAGAGGCTTGAAATAACAAATTGGACAAGTAAATAATGAGGGCATGAAACTACAAAACAGTAATGATCAATATACAAAAAAGTTCATATAATATTCGAAAGGACAGGAATATATTATATACTTAATACCAAGTTAACTCGATGGAAGTCCATCTGTAACTTATAAACAACAAGGGGTCAAAACTAAATCAACAACAAGGAGAAGATGAAGGCAACGAAAGTGGAACCAACAACTAATTTTTGACCAACACCTTCGAAAGTGGACACTGATGCAACTGAAGTACCAGTAGTAGCAGAGGCAGCTGGAGCTTCGCCAGTGGTATCAGCCTGTGTTTTAACAGTTTCGTAGGTTGTTGGTTTTCCATTAACAGTAGAGGTAACGACTTCAGTGACAGTAGACAGCCCTTCAGTAGCAGTACCGGCAGACTTATCTTTAGAACTCACAGCTTTAGACTCAGTAGACTTGGCTGGAGCATTTCCAGTAGTAGTAGTACCTGTCTTTTCTTTGCTAACAGTGGATCCAGTTTTAGTCTTGACAACTTCAGTGGTTGGTAATGGACAGTAGGTGGTGTATTCAGTCACAACACCTTCTTTGGTAGAAGTAATCACAGTGACACCAGTGGTAACAGCAGTTTTAGAACATTTATCTTCTTGACAAGATGTGATGGTGACAACAGTAGTACCAATGTTCTCAACTTCAGTGGTTGATAATGGACAGTAGGTAGTGTATTCAGTCTCAACACCTTCTTTGGTAGAAGTAATGACTGTGACACCAGTGGTAACAGCAGTTTCAGAACACTTATCTTCATCACAAGAAGTGATGGTGACAACAGTGGTACCAATGTCAGTTTCGGTTGCAGTAGAGGTGGTAATAATATTGGAGCCATCTGATGAGGTCACATCAGCAGCAGATGAGATAGAGGAAACAGAGGAGTCAGAACTATACTCAGATTGAGTAGAAATGTCTTCTGAAGAAGACAACTCAACTGACGATGAATCAGATGACGATAAGGTTTCGGTAGCAGTAGATGACTCAACAGAGGTTGCTGATTCTGCACCAGAAGAGGCATCGCTGGCCGTGGATGAGTCACCAGAAGAGGCATCGCTGGTTGAGGATAAGTCATCAGATGAAGAAATTGCATCTGCAGTGATGGTAGACTCGAATTCCCAAGTTTGAGTATCACGTTTAACTAATCCCTCATCAGGCGTAGTGATTGACAAGAAACCTCTGGACGTAACAGATCCAGATTCAGTGAACTCACCGCCATAGATAATAGTAACAACATCTTCTAAGTCAACTGCAACTTCGAAAACGACAGAAACGGTAGAGGCTGTGAAGATAACAGAAGCCGTGTCAACAGCTTCACCGTTAACTAATAATTCAGCCGATGATAAGGTGAATGGACCTTCGTTTGAAGCGTTGAAAGCGAGCTCAGTCCAAGGACCTAAAGAGCCTGGAACAGACAAGCTGAAACTTGGTAATCCGTTACTGGCAACATCACCAGAAAGAATTGGCTCAGATGAACGTGATGGAATTGGCGATGATTCAGCAGCAGATGAGGAAGGTACTTCTTCAGAAGAGGATGCTTCGACAATAGATGAAGATGACTCTGAGCCAGATGAACTTTCAATTGCGGATGATTCAGCAGCACCAGAAGAGGATTCTTCAGCTGCCGCAGATGATGATTCTTCAGCTTGTGAAGATTGAGCAGCAGATGATGATTCCTCAGCTTGTGAAGAAGATTGAGCAGCAGATGATGATTCTTCAGCTTGCGAAGAAGATTGAGCAGCAGATGATGAATCTTCAGCTTGTGAAGAAGATTGAGCAGCAGATGATGATTCTTCAGCTTGTGAAGAAGATTGAGCAGCAGATGATGATTCGGTCTCAGGTGCAGATGATTCAGCCTCAGATGATGATGATACAGGGCCAGATGATGACTCCGATGATTCAGATGATAAAGGACCAGAAGATGATGATATACTATCAGATGAAGACGAAATCACATCAGAGGAGCTATCCTCACCTGCTGCAGCTGGTCTAAACTCAAACAGAGTGTCATTCGGTTCAGTAGCATGATCACAAAATGGTTCATAGAATATACCCCAATAACTCACGGTATAACAATAATCGTATGTGCCTTCTGGCAAGAGCATCTTTGTCAATGTCAATCTGGTGGTCAAACATGAGTAAGAGTACAGATACTTGGTACCTTTATGTGTCACTAATAAAACACCATTATTTGCTGATGGATTACTTGAGTGAGCATTGAAGAAACCCCATACACCTTGCTTCAAATTGATGTGAACTTCTGATTCTGGGACAATCTGGGATGTCTTCTCAGTGGTACCAGTGAGGAACTTGATGTCGGTAACTTCAGTTTGGTCTTCAGTAAAGTTGAAGTAGAAATAACTGACAGTGTCCATGGCCGTGGAACTTGTGTTATATTGCTTCTTCTCTAACCAAGCACCAAACTCAATGTCAATTGGATTGTTTGTTGCTACTGCGAAATGTCTTGTTGTAGTGGTACAGTCAGTCAATTCTCCATCAGGTGAGTAGGTGTGCTCAAAAGACAAGTTATCGGTTTCAGTGATGTGGGTGGCTGAATATGTGTATTCTGTGCTTTCCGTAGTTGAAGTAGGTGGAGTCGTCGTCGTGGATGATGACTGGGAAGTAGTACTCGAAGCAACTGCGGTGCTTGATTCTTCTGTAGATGAGATGGAAGAAGAGCTAGATGAGGCAGAGGTAACAGTTGAACTTGTAGTGGTACATCCACCAGTATATTCACAGGCTTGCAAGTCAGTGTCAGGTGTGTAAATGTCAGTCAATGTGGTAGAACATCTCAAAGTACCAGTTGGCTCAGTGGATAAAGTACCACAAGCAGCCAATGCATCAGTGACATAACCACTGTAGTACTTCCACAATGTCCAACCACATTCCATACAGGCTGGATACTGTTTGATGAAGTTTGAGTCAGCTGAACATAGACAATCAGTGTCATAGGGGCCCGTGTACCCACCATCTGCAGCACAGTCTGTACCATAAATAATCAGCATACCACAAGCAGCATGACAGGCAATACTGGCACAATCATCTTCAGATGCAGCGAGTGCAAAGGCCTCTGGATCTGGATGTCCGATAGCTTGAGCTTCAGCGTAGGCATTAGCATAAGCTTGAGCAGCAGCTTGAGCTTGAGGATTGGCATTGGCCCATGGAAGAGCATCAGCATCAGCAGCTGCGTTAGCAGCTGCCTTACTTGCTAATAGACCAGTTGTTCCCAGAACGGTTAATAAACGAGTGAATGACTTCATTCTCTCTAGTAAAAGAATGTGACTTGTTCTTTGGAAGGTATGATGAAGAGCTGATTATCGGTACCCTGGACTAGGTAGCGGATGCTCAACCATTTAAATAGCATAATTTAAGGTGGACAACCCGTCAAAGTTTAATCACAGTTATAACATACACCGGTAAACCCTTGTCCAATGTCATGTCTTACACGCTTGAGGTGGTAGAATTCCGATATGTCAACATTCGATATAGACACCATATGCAGAGTCTCCATTCTTTCACTGTATTTCATCGCCCATCTTTCAAAAAATTCCCACCATAGACCGTTGCCTACCTACCAGATGTGAGAGTCCGTAATATGAGTTCATAGTTCATATGCTGAAAATGGAAGGGATACGGTTGTTTGAGGTAACGCACCCGATTTTGGACGATCTTTCCTTGTTTTGTGATCAAGAAATCGTAGTGAATTGTTGATCTCAATTGCACCTCTTCTTTGAATGAAAGGCCTTCATGCAGGCCCGCAGGCTCTGTCTTGCATGCGTCCGCATGAGAACAACTGCCCAGCCAATCCCGCGAAGTACCAAAGTACTGTCACAGCGGGAATCGCGCATCATCAGAAATCTGCATTTAAACGGGCGAGGAGCGGGAACTGTGATTGGTGCAATTGCCCGCGGAGTACAGCATTCACAGTTGGGTGTTTCATTCATTGCTGCTTGTTCAAGTCATAGCCGGTATCACCCATATTGAAAACTACAATCAACACGAGCGCTTCTTAAACGAACAATTATTTTGGGAAATATTCAGTGCCAGTCCAAGATGAATCATGACATTAAATTGGCGTGAAATCAGGCCTTAAGGGCCATAAATATGTATCTTATGATCGCTTACAGACGTAGATGGCCGTTGTAACTTATAACTTTGCAGTTGAGTTTTTCACTCGACCATCAGTTGAGGGTCTCCTAATGTAGAAGAATCTAACGGAGCCAAGAAACTGGCCAAGACACCGGTCAAAGCTTGATATATTTCGTTTCCAGCATAACGACTATGCTACGCATCTACGTTCAAAATTGAAAATGAAAACAGTAGTAGGAAATTAAAGTAGAAACACTTGATAGCAAACTATATCAGTAACAAAGAAAAGACAATGGCAGCAAACGTCGAGCCAACCGCTAATTTTCCAGCAACACCTTCGAAAGTAGATACTGATACGACTGATGTTCCTGTTTGGGTAATGGATGATACCTCCTGAGCAGAAGAAACATCAACGTCAGGCTTGACGATAGAAGTAAGAGCTTCAGTAGTTCCAACTTCAGATTTAAAAGTGGTGGTAACAGCTTTAGTGACTGTGGAACCTTCCTTTTCTTTGGAAACGGTGGATTTTGCCTTTGTAACAGCAGTGTCAATGGTTGTTATTGGACAGTAAGTAGTATACTCAGTGACAACACCATTCTCAGTTGTTGTGATGACAGTGACACCAGTTGTAACCGCAACTTCTGAACATTTATCTTCGTGACATGAAGTGATGGTCACAAGAGTAGTACTAACATCGTTTTCAGTAGCAGTTGAGGTAATTATATCATTAGATCCAGTAGAGATGGATTCAGAAGTTGATAGCTCTTCAGATTGAGAAGAGACAGCAACAGATGAGGACACTTCAACCAAAGATGATGATGTCGCAGACGAGGCATCACCAGAAGAAACAAAATCTGATGAGATGGTAGATTCAAATTCCCAAACCTGAGTAGCACGCTTAACTATTCTTGCATCTGGTGTGGTTATCGACAAGATAGCATGTGATGTAACAGAGCCTGATGCAGTAAATTCACCACCATATATGATAGTAACAACATCGTCCTGTTCCACTGCTGCGTCGAAGGTAACAAAGGTATCTGTTTCAGTGACTGTGATAGCAGCTTCAACAACAGCACCGTTAACCAATAATTGAGCTGTGTTCAACACCAAACTACCTTCAATCGTCGCATTTAGTGTTAGTTGGTTCCAAGGACCCAGGGAACCTGGAACAGTTAAAGTCCATTGTGGTAATGCATTGCTTCCAATGGCACCAGAAAATACTGGAACAGCTGAGGCTGAAGGAACTGGCACTGATGAAGAGATCTCCGTAGAAGGAGGTTCAGACGATTCTCCCACATTGGAAGAACTGATCAGGTCTGAAGTGCTTGAGCCTATTAAAGTAGTTAAGTCACTGGACCCGGTTGGGGCATCTGTAGAGCTAGTTGAAGAGTCACCAGTGATTTCTGAGCCAGTCGAGGTACTGGTAGTCGATGCACTTGTGGTGCTTGATACGGTAGATGAGGAGGTGGAAGATGATGATGGTGAAGAAGATGAAGAAGATGAAGAAGATGAAGAGGATGAAGAAGTTGAAGAAGATGACGAAGATGTGCTGGACGAGCTAGAGGTAACAGTTGAGCTCGTAGTGGTACATCCACCAGTATACTCACAAGCTTGCAAATCAGTGTCAGGTGTGTAGATGTCAGTCAATGTGGTAGAACATCTCAAAGTACCAGTTGGCTCAGTGGATAAAGTACCACAAGCAGCCAATGCATCAGTGACATAACCACTGTAGTACTTCCACAATGTCCAACCACATTCCATACAGGCTGGATACTGTTTGATGAAGTTTGAGTCAGCTGAACATAGACAATCAGTGTCATAGGGGCCCGTGTACCCACCATCTGCAGCACAGTCTGTACCATAAATAATCAGCATACCACAAGCAGCATGACAGGCAATACTGGCACAATCATCTTCAGATGCAGCGAGTGCAAAGGCCTCTGGATCTGGATGTCCGATAGCTTGAGCTTCAGCGTAGGCATTAGCATAAGCTTGAGCAGCAGCTTGAGCTTGAGGATTGGCATTGGCCCATGGAAGAGCATCAGCATCAGCAGCTGCGTTAGCAGCTGCCTTGCTTGCTAATAAACCAGTTGTTCCTAGAACGGCTAATAAACGGGTGATAGATATCATGAGTACGTTGAACGAAAGAATCCAGTGCTTGAAGATTTAGTTCAGTGAAGGAGCTCCAAAGCAGTAACAGCATTATCGACCAGCTTTATACTACAACTGGGACTTTTCTATGCATCTTAATCTGGCCATGCAGCCTGTAGCAGTAAAGTTATCGGTGATAATTGAATGCCTTTACTAGACTCTGGGGAATAGGAGACAACTGTCAAGTAAAAAAAAAACTGATTTGCGAAGAATGTTCCACATTAACCCAGAGTAGTCGAGTGAGTACGCATCTGTGACATACAAATACTGATAGAGCTTGGAAATAACGGCGCTACCCAGATTTTTCCTGGCAGCTTGGCTTTCAGAGTGAAAATGTACGAACATCTTCAATATCTTTTTGAAACTTAAAACTGCGCACCCAAGTTGGTCTCTCTTTCTAATTTTGGACCACTTTGTTGCGAGTCGTGACTAGTGTAATTAGGGGAAATGGCTTCCTCTACTTATCATACCCTTTTTATTTTGAACTCGCAGATGGAACACTCCAATCATGCTTAGAACTGCATAAGAAATCAGCAGTATCGCGAAGAAAATATGCACCTGTCAAAGCTTAATATGTGATTCGGAGAACATGATTCAACACCGAACAGACTCGTCATTTTACAGTAAACAAATCGACTCAAGAACTAGGTGTCAAAGGCAAAATGCTCAAGAAGAAGCTTAGGCAAAGAGCAGCTATCTTGGATCCAAGCATAGATATTCCATTGTAATTTGGAGCAGATATCTGGGCTTCCATTGGGAACTTTATAGAGCATATCTCTGGTCCAGAGAACGGTGTACAAGGAATCAAAATTAGATCTAATAAAGTCAAATGGACTTTTCGGTGCCAGACATTGGGTCCCTTTAACTTGTGAAACTTCAAGGGCAAACTGGATGGAGGCCTCTGGCGAAAGCCAAATAGTATCAAACATGGGCACCTCAGACAAGGTAGGTTTTTGGATTCGTTGATCCACAAGCAGTTTTATATTATCAGGTATCTCTTTTCCTTGCTTACGGGCAGTATGGTCCTCTCATTGATAGTATATGCTCGTACATTCTTGATCATTTGATGAATATACACCAATAGTGACTGTAACCCTGATGACATGTTTTAATTCTTTACAGCTAGGCAACTCCAGCCACAAACCCTTGGAGATCATCCGTAAAGTGAGAAACCTTTCTCAGGTCAAATCTTAGCTGCCCTGCTCTCAACCCTCAACTGGCCATTCGTCAAGTCATGGATCGAAAGATGATTTTAGGGTGAATTTTCAACAATAGAAATCGCGAACACGCACAAGATCTCAAAGAGGATTGGTTACGCAGCCTCTGGGCCTTTTTCAGGAAGTCGAAAAATCCTGGAGACGGAGATGCTCCAAAACTCCACATTCAGAGGTTCTCTGTACTCTCAGTCAGCCGTTAGGTGTTGTTTTTCATATAGGCAACCGAGTTTTTACAAATGGGCTGGTTCTTCACTGGAAAACCGAAATTGGAGGAGAATGAAGTTACGGCAGTAGATGAGGCACAACGAGAAAGAGAACTCCTTCAGGAGCTACCGTCGTCTCTCGCCAACTTTTACCAATCAGAGTCCAGACAGAGCCACTTTAGATTCACTGATGCCCCACTTTCGCTGTCGGATGAACAAAGGTTTCGTGAGTTTTCAAAGGGAAAGGGAGAATCGGAACTGGCTGCTATAAACTGTGCTGATTACCAAATGGAATTTGTGAATTGTATAACAAATGGGCCATGGAGGGATCGAGTCAATGGTTGTGATTTAGAAAACAGAAGAAATGTTAAGTGCTTAAAACTCCAGAAAATGCTGTTTTTCGAATTAGGTCTGAGATATACAAAGGATATTGACAAGTTTGAAAAGATTGCTGATAGTGCTGATAAGCTAGGTCTTAATTTGTTTGAAAAGTTTGATGAGGCCAAACCATTGGGAGCAGAGATTCTCAGCGAGATCTATGATGAAAGGGAAAAGGTGTGGAAGTGATTGACTCCATTATTTATTCTATTTATTCTATTTATTCCATTTATGTTATTTATACTCATTTAGATTGAGTGCTTTCGTCGGCTTTTGTATTAAGAGGTCCATTACTTTATCATTTGAACTGCTAAGAGATTCCACTGTTAACAGTCGGATCCATTTCAACGTCTGGGATATACGTAACCAACTGGTACTTCTGAAGTTCACGCACGTCTTCGGGACCCATCCGTTTTTCTGGGGAAGTGCTTCGGTGAAGTGACTTTTTTTATTTAGCAGGAAAAAATACGTCATCACAAAGAACAGCAAGAACTTCTCACGACACTACCGACTGCACTCTGCACAGAACTCTTTGCAAGCTGGACCACCATGAGGGCCGACATACAACGAATCATCAACACAGACCCTGAGTGGACAACAAAGGATGAAACAATAATCACGGAGCCTTTCAACTACCTCAACAAAAACAAAGGCAAACAACTGCGAACGATACTCATCCAGTCATTCAACAACATACTGCACATAGAAAGGGACAAACTGGACATAATCTCCAACATAATCGAGCTCCTACATACTGCATCGCTGCTCATTGACGATATAGAAGATGGCTCAAACTTGAGAAGGGGCAAACCCACTGCGCATTTGATCTATGGTATTCCGTTCACGATTAACTCCTCCAATTATATCTATTTCAAGTCATTCAATGAGCTGATCCAGTTGAGTGAGTTATGCGAATCCGAATTTCAGAGAAGCAAATGCATAAAGATCTTCAACGATGAACTTTTGAATCTGCACCGTGGGCAATGTATGGATTTATACTGGAGAGACAATTTAATCATCCCGACAGAGAATGAGTATCTTACAATGGTGATGAACAAAACCGGAGGGTTGTTCAGACTTGCGATTAGACTGATGGAGCTGTTTGTGCCTGGGACATCCAGCAAGTCCCTTGTTCCCCTGGTCAACCTGTTGGGAATGATCTACCAAATAAGAGACGACTACTTGAATTTAAGAAACGGGGAGCTCCAGAACAACAAGGGATTTTGTGAGGATATCACAGAGGGAAAATTCTCATTTCCTATTGTCCATGCGTTGTCAGTGAACAAAGAAGACAAGACTCTCTTGGGGATATTGAAGCAACGAACTACTGATGACCAATTGAAGAAGTTTGCAGTGAACTTCTTAGCTGAAAAGGGCTCTTTCGATTATACAGTGCGATTCCTGCAGGCGCTGAAGTCCGATGCAATCGATATCATCGACCAATTGGGGGATAACAGAGAGCTGCGTGGGATTGTGGAACAACTGGCTGATGTATAAGTGACACACATTCATTCTGATGCGCCCAAAGCAGTAACTTTCCGCTTCTGTAGTTTTTTCCGTGATTTATTCAGCTGCCATTTTCACATGTCCCAGAATTTCGCTTTTTTCATTCAAAATTTTCTGGAAAAAAAAAAACCAAAACAACAATTTCGAAACTGAATTTACTCTTCTCACTTGTCGACTCCACACTAAAAAACTGCATTGGAACCTAGGATCTTGCCATATCACAAGCTGTTTTTAACCACAATATACACCGACTTACGCTTGCCACTTCCAACCCCCCAGATCAATTCACGACTCCTGTCAAAGAACTGCATATAATGGCCAAAGATAAAGAACACAGAGATAAGAAGGCAACGACGGCAAGAACAGCGTCAATTGCCAGCCCTAATACAAAGAGCTCCCAAGATGAAAGCGTACAGGTATCAGAACGTGAGAAAAAGAAACAGAACTTTATCGTTCGTTTCACATGGACCATTGTAATGATCCTAGGATTCCTTGCTGTGATAGGGATGGGCCATATCTATGTCGTGTTACTCATTTTGATTGCACAGATTTTGGTATTCAAAGAATGTATTTATGTCACATCACAACCATCCAAGGAGAAAAACTTACCGATGACAAAGTCGCTGAACTGGTACTTTTTATTCACAACTATTTATTACCTCGATGGCGAGTCATTTATTCATTCATTCAATCATTTTATCTTCACTAATCAATTTTTGACACCGTTGGCCAATCATCATAGATTCTTCAGTTACTGTTTATACGTTATGGGATTAGTGTTTTTTGTTGCCACTTTGAAAACTGGCCATTATAGATTCCAATTTGCACAGCTATGTATAACTCATATGGTGTTGCTACTAGTTGTCTTCCAAGCCCATTTGATTATCAACAACATTTTCAACGGTATGATTTGGTTCTTGCTACCAGTTATACTTGTTATCGTCAACGATATATTTGCATACTTGTGTGGAATCACATTTGGTAGAACCCAATTGATTGCCATTTCACCAAAAAAGACGTTAGAGGGGTTTGTCGGTGCTTGGATGTTCACCTTATTGTCTGCCGTGTTATTAGCTAAGATCCTTTCAAACTACAACTATTTAATATGCCCAACCAATGATTTGCGCCAAAACATCTTCAGTAACTTGACATGTGAAGTGAATCCTATCTTTAGCCCACAGGAGTTCAGAATCCCGCCATTGATTGCACAAAAATTGAGTTTCGATAAGCTCACGATCAAGCCAATCTACTTCCATTCATTGAACTTTGCAACGTTTGCGTCCTTGATCGCTCCATTTGGAGGGTTCTTTGCTAGTGGTTTAAAGAGAACTTTCAAAATGAAGGACTTCGGACACACGATTCCTGGTCATGGTGGTATCACTGACCGTATCGACTGTCAGTTCCTCATGGGATCATTTGCATACTTGTATTATGAGACTTTCTTGAGCACTAACAGATTCAACGTTGGCTCAGTCCTCCAACTCGTCGTCACCAACCTGGAGCCTAAGGACATTGTCTCCTTGATCCAGAAATTAAACTTGTACCTGTACAACCTGGGCCAGATAGACGAACATACATTCACCCAGATCAGATCACTTCTGACCTGAGCTGAACTGAGCTAATCGGAGGCCGATGTATATGTGATAATAGACTCAAGTATTAACTAGAAGAACTGTAGCTCAAAATGGAAATAGAACTGTAACAATGGACCGCATCCGCATATTATATAATCTTGGCATAACGGTCACGTGGCCGGTGGGAGTTTCTTTTTCCATTTGTCAGCCTCAGCAGCAAAACCCAAAATGGGTCTTATGGTGGCAAAAAGATGGGTCCTGCTTCTCTTCTTTGCCTCCTTCACATCACTCTGACACGTACACGGCCCCACAATGAACGACGTTTTACCCAAGAGACAGCACGCTACAGAGGAGTACGACGATGAGTCCCTCGAGCACGATACCAAGAGACGTGAAACCTCGAAGAAAATGAGCAAGCCAGGGCGCAAACCTCTCGATACTGAGCCCAAGAACAAGAGAACAGCGCAGAACAGGGCCGCTCAAAGGGCATTTAGAGAGAGGAAGGAGCAACGAATGAAGGACCTTGAAAAGAAGATTACTACTTTGGAGGATGATAAGAGACACGCAGACACGGAAGCTGAGTTTTTGAGGTTGCAGGTGCAAATGTTGATGAATGAGTTGGCTAAGCATCGTGGTAGCAGTGACATAAGTGACTTGAAGCTGCCTAATGGACAGCAGATTGCCCAAACGGATATCTCTCCTCAGAGCGATCACTCATCAACGTTCTCTCTGAACGAATCAAGCTTGAAGTCGGTGTCCTCTGGTGATGAGACCCATGTCAAGAAACCTTCATTTTCATTTGAGTTTCCTTGGAGTCGTAAGAATTCTGCTGTGAATACCCCTGCTACTTCGTCCTCCACAACGAAATCCCCGCTGTTCTCAAACGCATCTTCGAATAACGTACCCTCCTTGTCCTCCAATGCATCAACTACCTCTACCACTACTTGTGGTACATCTCCATTTGAATTATACAACACTGAGGACCAAAAGGATTTGCCTTTGTTCCCCCAAGCAAAGACTTTGAACAATAGAGCCAATGAACAGGAGTTTGATTTCAATGGCAATTTTGATGAAGGAATCTCCGAGTTCTGTACTGATTTGAATACTGCATGTGGCACAAAGGACTGTCCAGTTCCAAAATCCAAATCTCAAGCTGCTACACCTGTGGAGCCAAAGAAAGATTTGGCCGACAGCAAGACGCACGATGACGCTTTGTACTTCTTGAACGACAACACGAATCTTTTGACTGGATACTCCACATTTGATCCATCGTTGGCATTTGACAATGGCTTGTCAAACAACTTTAATAATAATCTGTTCGATGATGAACCACAAATTAACGAATCGGATCCTTTGGCTTCATTAACTACGGAAGAGTCAGTATATGATCCATTTGGATTATTCACCCAGCTCGAAACATCTAAAGATTCCCCAGCCTGTGAGTTGAATTCACCTTCTGTCGCCACACTAAAAACACCTAATTCTGTCGCTGCTCCTTCCACGGGCATCATTGCTGAGGATGATTTCAATGAAATAGTACCTGCAAAGGAACAGAAGTATATGAAGTGCACAGAAATTTGGGATCGTATAACGGCACATCCAAAGTATTCTGATATAGATATTGATGGATTGTGTAACGAATTGAGAGCGAAGGCAAAATGTTCAGATAAAGGTGTCGTTATCGATTTTCATGATGTCAATAACGTTATTGAAAAATCGTTGAAATGAATGGACACCGTCTTGTTTGACGTAAAAAAAATTGGAATGGATTTCCCTGGTTTTAGAGTTTTAGGTTAAGTGAAAGGTTATAATGTTTATGAAAAGCCATCAGAGTTTCCCTGTTGGTGAGTGTTTTTATTTTTTTGGATTTTTTTTTTTTGGGAACGTTTTGATTCTAGAATCTAGAGTTCTAGTTTACTGTGGTCGCTGAAGGCGGCTTGTCTATAAAGAAATAATTAATATTGTTGAGTATTTCAGTTCGTTTTGCGCTAGTAAATATCAAAATACCTAGAGCTAATCCATTCTTGAGAGTCAGTATTATGACAGAGCTTGTTACGTCTATGAATTCAGTGAGACCAGTCATTCAGGATCTCAGATCTCTAAAACATCAAGTCTCTTTGTTTACCTTCAATCTTCCTGCCCCTGATATACTACAGCTGATAAATTAGTATGCCAAGAATCGTCAACTGACATATTCGTAAATTGCTTTTAAGTATGCTTAGCGAGTTCCGCTCCTCACGAGAACTCATTAATCAACATTTATGTAGATCTTAGAGAAATTGAATAAACTCAAGACCTTGGAATACTTTAAAATCTTGAACAGAAATTGATTCAAAAATCCAACCCCTCTCTGGCTTTGAGATTGTTCAAACCTATCCAAACGTAAATCTAGTTCAATCCCATTATTATGTTTAATCAGATTTATCAAAATCACCAACACGAGGAATTCAACAACTATCTTCTTCAGGACCTTAAATAACACCTTGATTATGGAGATAAGAACTTTCTTCGACGACTCTGTTAGTGATCTGTTCTTATCATTCAATTTGAGAAACTCCCAAAGTTTAACACTGAATATGGAAGGTCTCCTCTTCTCTTCATCATTACCTTTTCTCGTGATGATCTCGTCGTTCAATCTTCGAAGCGCCAAATTGACCTCTTTTTTCAACAATTGAACATCTCTTAGTTCACTCCTTATCCCATTCCCACTATAACGATTCTGATGATGGTTATGATGTAAACTTTGATTTAGATAGCTTTCGTTGAAACTATCATATCCAGCACCGATAACGCTACCACTATAACTGATGCTATTCGATGCAGGATGATGCGAATTTTCAAAAGCTGGACTTGAAAAATTCAATGGGGAATGCCCCACACCTACTTCAACACCATCAACTTCATCTACTAAACCTGGTTGAACATCCTTGATCTGATCCCACAAATACTCCAATTCGCTCAACAGCTCCCTGGCTTCATGTGTACCGGAGGCATACAACTTCATAGTCTCAATTAGAAATGATATGTATCGTCTCTTTGCCTCTGTCTTCGAGATGCCTTCCTCCTCTTTCCAAGCATCCCATTTTCTCTTTGCATTCTCGTCCTCATTTGAATTACCACTTGGACGGGCCATCACACCAGTGACACTTCCCTCTGTAGCCTGTTTGTACAATCCGTAAAGTCTTACCCTGTTCTCTAACGGTGGGCGCGGAAGGGACCCATACCCTGTTCTTGTTGATAAAGTTCGGATTGTGGAGATTGCCTTGACAAAGACACGATCTAAGTAGTTAGTACACGGGTTTTATAAATTATAGAGTTTTTGCACTTACCTATTGAGTCAGACATTACTGATGCGGAGAATTTAGAGTTATTCAGGCGATCTTGGGCCTTTGCTTCCTTGCTAAGGTGTGATCCATTTGTTTTGTTTTCGTATCTTTTGTTTGTTTTGGTTTTCGAAGTCGGAAGTCGGATATCGAGAGCACGAGAGTCGGAATAGGATTTCAAGCTTGTGGGTTGCACAATTACAATTACAATGACGCCAGATATGTTGTTTGTGAATGTGTCCAGTTAGTGTTATTGTTATTCCGAAGAAGAGTAGAGTTTATCCAAATGTATGCTCTTGAAAAAGGACCAATATAACTATCAGAGCCAAAACCGAAGAATTGGCGTAAAAGTATATCTTGGTGAGTAAATTAGCAATTTATCTTGTTTGCACCTAAATAGGAACTTAGTATGGTGAACTAACTAAAAGCTAGGTCCACTAAGCACCGGAGTGTTGGCAAACTGACTATATAGGAATAACTTTTGGTATATGGATAACTCTCTCTCTCTCTTTTTCTTCTTGGAACAACAACAGCATAAAACAACACATCAGCAGAACAACAACCTTGCTTTTTACAACCTTTGTTCTAGACATGAATCACCCCGCATCTCAATAAAATATACAAAATTAAATTTTATCAATCCCATTAGAATTAGTTTTCTGGAATATCAATTTCACCAGCGTTAATAGCTTCAATGATGTCGTGTGGATTTTTGAAGTTAACTCTAGCACCAACTGATTGAGCAGTACCTAAGATTTCTTTGGTGACTGAGGCCAAGTTCTTACCGAAGGATTTCTCTCTCATTGTTCTGGCGACTTCAATAATGTCTTCTAATTGTAAGTTACCATTGTGCTTGATGTTCTTTTCCTTCTTTCTGTCTCTTGGTGGTTCTTTCAAAGCAGTAATGACTAACGATGAAGCTGATGGGACAACTGAGGCAACAGCTTGTCTGTTTTGGATTCTTAATTGAACAGTAACTCTGATACCTTTGAATTTGGTGGTGGCTTTAGCAATATCTTCACCAACTTTCTTTGGTGACAAACCTAAAGGACCAATTTTTGGGGCTAAGGCAGCGGAAGCACCGACTTCACCACCAGTGGCTCTCAAGTAGAGGAATTTAACTTCAGATGGATCGAATTTTGGAGGCATTTTGATATGTGTTTAATTCTGGTGAATAGGAAGAAAATATAGTGCTTTCATTAAAACTAAACTTTTTTCTTTTCATTTTCAGAGTCTGGAAAAAAAAATGAGTGATTATGTCAGAAACTCGTCAGCAAATCTCATGTAAGCGACTTCTTCAATCGTGCGTTCCCGCGAAATGTGAGTTTTTTCAGCAGTTTTCGCGATAATGTGACAGCTTGTCTTTATCTGGTGTGCGGGAGTTAGGGCTCACATGAAAATCACGTGAGCGTATCAAGGGCTACAAATGTTCAACTATTTACATGCGTTGCAGCTCATACATTTACCAGTTTGATAACAGGGAAATATCTGTGGAATCCCTCTTTTTCAACAATTACTTTAGTACTTTCTGGCTGTTGATTCCTTGGGGCGTTCAAACCAATTCCAATGCAACTTTTTTGATATTCTTTGAACCAGCTAACCCATGAATCCCTATTGATATTGTAGTCAAAAGAGGATGCGGATTCAATCCTACTGATAATCTCTTTACAGTCTTGAATTACCTTGCTTCTGAGCTCCTTCGTTTTGTTTTCATCGACAGACATTGCTTCAGTATGTTTGAGCTGTTTAATGTATTGGTCATAAGTTGGGAATTGTGGGATACCAACGGTAGAAAAAGATTTCATCCTTAGGTTGAAGAGCATCTCTTTGTTTGGAGCGAATGGAAAATCTGGAGTTTTGATAAAACCCTTCTCTTTCAGATTCAAGATATTCAAGATCTCTAACTGCACTAGGTTTTGGATCACTCTGTAACTCAAGATCTTCTCCTCTATGTGACTTATTATCACCTTTAAGGCAGGAACTTCATTTTTCAACTTGTGCTCGTATTTTTCTTTGTACTTCTGCCTTTGGTCTCCTTTCTTCTTTTTGACCCTCTTTCCCATATTTTTGATGCTTTCGATTTTGTAATTATTGTAGGCGAGGACTCTGTTCAACAGTGTAAGTAAAGAACCAACCAAATAACTTGCATACCAATACATTGGATGGAACTCCCAAAGTTTGTACAGATCTAGCTCAAACCCTCTCAATACGACAGATATCATGATCTCAAGTTTAATGAAATATAACCAGGATGTCAAAGGGATTGCTAAGCTCGGATTTTTGTCATTCTCACTTTCAAAAAACTCATCTTTTATTTGGAAAACTTCACTGAAATTAACTTCCAAGTTCTCAGCATTGGCCTGGAGAGAATCAAACTGAATAATCAATCTGGATAGATGTTGCCTCTGTCGACATGGATTTTGATTTGTAACATTAAGTAGCTCGAAAACCTGTAATGATAATTGCTGCAAGAAATCCATGACTTTCTTTTGAACAATATGATTATCAGTGCTGAAAATTTCAGCGTTGTAACAGCTAAACTGACTCAGTTGCGATACTAAAAACTCAATCAGCGTTTCATTCCCGAGAACGCTTCTATCATCTCTTACTAAAAACAAAGGATAAAAGGCCCTAGAGATTGCATGATGATCAGTATTGGCAAAATTCAAAGAATGAGAGACAACATCATTCGAAGTTTCTCTGTCCATAATGGAGAATATTTGCTTAAAATCATTGATCAGCAGTCTTACTGATGAGAAATCTTCCTCTTCATATGGCACCAGCTTCTTTGGGGGAGCGTTATTATTAAGCCTTTTTTGTATACCTCTACTATAACAGCCTGGAATCTCCTGAAGACTCTTTAAGTAAAGCGCATTTTCTTGTAAATAATCAAGTTTCTTCAAAGTGGAGTCTAAAAAGGAAACATCGTACTTAATGTTCTCCGACTGTGGTGGAATTCTTGTGTTTAAAAACAATGGAAGTTTCAGAAGATCTTGGACAATGTTAATGACATTCTGAATAATTGAAGAGCTTTTGTTATCCTTGAAATTTGAATTCAGGTACTCTAAAGTTATCTCTAACTGTTCTAAGACTTCATCCAGTTGAATATTTGAAATGATATTTAAGTTCATAGCTTGAGAATTAATATCTTCCTCCTCATACACAGTACCTCCTTGAACCAGAGTACAACCCACTCTAGCAAAATACAGGCACCCCAAGATGACATTCCTCAAAACTAAATGAACTAGTTGATCCTCAGCATCATTGGGAGAGAATTGGGTGGAAAACACGCAGCTTGTTAGTCCATTCTGTGGAAATTTTGTGTAATTCACTAAAAGTTCCTCCACATATCGGTTACTGAATAAGGTTTGAGGTAAGGTCGAGTTATTCAACCACGTGAAAAGACTTCTGAAGAGAGAATCAGTCAGCCAGCAAATTTCATCCAAAGATCTTGGCTTCACAACATCAAATGTGAGCTCTTCTTCCGTCAGTACGATCAATCCTGAATCTAATTGGTGGTTCAAAATCTCCAGAGCATGGGTTCCTTCAAACAACGAGAATGAGGGACTCTTAACAACGATCCCATGTTTCAACTTTTGAGTTTTAGAAAAAAGCAATTGCGTAACATCTGTATATCCATCATCATCGTTTAGACTAATCTTAGCCAGCAGGTTCTCAGTATCGGCACCAACCATGAGGCTCGACTAGAAAAATGCATCAAGTCCAGATTTAATGTTGACATCTTTGAATTGAAATGTCACACGATCAGTTCCGAGGGTTTCTCTGATTTCCGACACCGGAGAGCATTATCCTAAGGTTTCTCCTGCTGTTGTTTAGAGTAAATATCGGCTATTACAAACTGAAACGTAGAGATACATGCAATTACACACTTCAAAAATATGGTAACTTAATTTAAGCTGCTTTAGAGATGTTTCAAAATTTTAATGTTCAACATCATTTTCAATTTGATTTTTTGGTTCTGAATATCGAGACTGCTAAATTTTTGACCGGCTAATTAAAAATCATCGAAATTATTATCAATTCATTGCATTTACCTTTGCCCAAACCAGTCCTAGATGTTGAGCATATAAATATCATGGGATAATCATATACTGATAAAAATCAAAAAGCTCTGAAAAAGAAAACCAAGAAGTTTCTTAAGCTTCATATATACACTCTATACCTTAGTTAATTTTCCGGCGGCTTTCAATTATCCTGGTAACTATGGATATAGAACCTAAATTCGAGATAAGAAATGACTGGAATTGACACAAAACTTTTCTGTTTAGTGGTTTACCACAAAAAAGACAAAAGTTGAGAAGATTAAAAAAGAGAGGCTATTTTCTTTGTCTCTCAAGCCTTTATCAGTATTATTGATTCCGATGGCCGTAACTCTTCGTTTCAGTAAAGAAAATGTGGAACAACTTATCGAACTAATTTCAATCGTTGATATTAAACAGCCAATTGAGAATAATCTTAAAGATTTTGTGTCAAAAGCAGAAGAATTTCGAGTTGATGCAGAAAAAAAATTCCATGAGTTGATAGAAAAACTCGATAAGGCACAAGATGAAGTGTTCACTGCATACAGTGAAAACCCAAGAGATATCAATGATGATCAACCAGAAGACAGACAAATGTATGACGAATATAT
>JAJLSD010000067.1:0-43930 GCA_030567455.1 Komagataea norvegica
TTACGCCTTTTTGGTACATTTCAAGAGCATTTGTGGATGAAGAACCAGGAGCAAACACCAATTTCAGAATGATGAGAACGAGAAGTAACAGCGAATTGGGGATTAGCCTCATGCAAAACAGCAGAAACAATAGTCAAACCTGGAAAATGTGCACCATTAACAGATGAAGCATTGGTAAATAAAACACCCATCTTCAAGCCATCACCCCAACGTTCAATTTGGCATATAAAGCATTGATCCTAGATGGACTGAAACATTCAAGGCACACACAAATTACCTACTTATCAAACAAGGCGCATATATAATCCCTTCTTTCCTTGATGTTTGCAGAAACTGAAATCCTTTGTTGAGTTCCCACCAGCGGCTGACATGAACCTGTTAGCAAAAATAGTCAAGTGGATAGAATAAATGTAATCTGTACTGATGTGGTCCCTGGTAGCGGAATCCCCAAAGTCAAGAACAACGTGTCTGGTAAGATGGAAGCAGCAAGATCTGGAATGACAAGAATAATTTGGGTAGTATCTAAAAGAGTGGCAAAACCTTTGACAACTGTTTCAAACTTCGACCGGTTCAAAAAGTGAACGTCAGAGTTCCAGCAAACTTTCAACAAGCATAAACTTTGAGGTTTCCTTTGACTTGCTCTGATAGCAAGGACCCAAAACCAGCTGAGACGAATACTCACAAAGTGGGACTAGCGAGACCCTCATCTCCAGGTTGAATGGTTGCTTGAAGCTTGGATGATTCATAGGACAATGATGTATTAGACGATAATTGGTGGTTGGATTCGGATGAAGAAGCTTGCCCTCATTTAGATGATCTCTCCCCAGCTTAGGATAAGAAAGAAAGAAAGAAAGTCGTTCAAAGGGTGAGTTGTTTCACTTTGAGGTCAAGAATGGGCACCATTATTTAGGCGTATTTATTGTCTTAGATCCACAGTATTAAGTATTCGTTCACCAAAAGGACAGCGATACCTGATATTTCCTAGTGTTTGTGAAGACATGAGGATCAACTTTATAATAGAGTGGTTCGCATGAACTATATCCGTTGAACATGGGAGTTTGCTTCTATGTTTTCATGGTTCATAGAAACGAAGTTATTTATAAATGGATTAACTGAAATTATATTCACTTCATTTATTAATGGATTTCATAAAGTAGATGATCATAAAAATAATATAGAATATTCAAAGAGGACTTGTATTAGGATGCGCTCAATGATCGTTGAATTTCAAGGCAGTGCTCTGTGGTGAATATCTCTGAAGGCTGATCTGAATAAATGACCAGGAAAGGATAGTATTCGTTCATTTTCGTCCAATATCTGTATTTTTGACTTTCAGAGTATTGCTATACCAATGAGGGGATCAGAAGGATATGAATACCGAATATCATTGATATGTCAAAAGATAACCATCTTACCGATTATTCCTGTTATTCCTAGTATTTCTTGAGAAGTAATCCAAGTCAAGACTCACAGTGCATCCCAAAACCACTGCTCTTTCGTTTAAGCCAAGATTTCCAAACTGTAGGTCGTATACTCCAGAGTCAGTGTAAAACTCGTTAATAACGCCATCCCATTTTCTATTGATTGATGCAACCAGCTCCTTATCCTGTATCGCATCATATATTGGAAATTTGTATGAGAGATATGCAGACTTTATTTTACCGAACAAATCAAACTCCCCTGTCTTAGTGTTCAGGACATAGAGGTCATATTTTCTTTTGATAGGATGCCATCTCTCCACACTTTTCCCAACAACAATCCCGTCAATGACGATATTCACAGTCGAGTTAATCTTCGTGAACTTTCTTTGGAATGTGATGACCAACTCGCCTTGAGAGTTATAGACATCGATGTGAAACGATCTATGCAACTGAGTAAGCTGTCTCGCTACAGTGTTAAGGAACCCCTTTTTTCTTTCAGTGAACGTTGCGAGTAATGCTTGGGAGGGGTTTGAACACAGTGTGTATTGGAGACGGGTCTGATAGTCAAACGCAACGTTTGCCGCTGATATTTGATGACAAAGGAGGACATTTGTTTCCTGAAGGAAGTTTTGTTGTTCAATGCTCATGTTTTGTCTGTAAAACTTGTCTGTCTACTATGCACTTTCGATTTTAGTTTTCATAATTTGCTTTTATAAGGTGGTCACTTTACTTCGCCTTATCTCGCCGAACCGGTAACCTGTGACCTATCACTTGCGACTATAGAGATGTGATGGAGGCGGAGCGGGCGATTGCCGTGACGTACCCATATCTGTGTGATCGATATCTCTGCTATGAAAATACACTGTGCCAACAACCGAAATGATTCAAGTTACGCCGAATGATACTTTTGGATTATACAGACAATGAACTGGCCAATGGAACCTACTATGTGGTACGTTATATCCATTACCAGAGCTTATTGTTAAGGGAGGTGTTACTCAGGAGTTGGACACCAAACGAATCTTGGACCCTAATGCCGGATCTATTTCATTAGATATAGGTATCAATGCTGATCCCGCATGGTCGCATCCTATGATGATCGCTGTTCTACATACATGTCTTCTCTAAGTATTCTTCCCTCCAACTATGATTCGCAGCCGCCAATGTTTGAAGCTCGACCTCATCAAAGTTGCTCAACTCAAAAAGTGATTTGGCCTTGCATACGACAGGTCCATGCTTTGACTATTGACCTGTTGCTACTCCCAGATGATGGACGCTGTCTTATCACCCTCCTCAGCGGTATGCCTTCCTCCTACCACAGTAGCATAAATATCTCCAACTGAGTTCCCATTCTGGATGGTCTGTATTAGTGCAATAATAAGCTAAGCTAAGCACTTAGATGACCGACCGTTTGGAAATCATAATAATGCGAAAGTGTGATCATTTTTTCCAAAGAGCCATTCCTGTAAATAACTAGATGAATTGAAATATTTCTTTAATACTGTCAAACGATTAATACGAGAGTTTCGAATGGATGGGTATATGAAACAGATCATTGTACACAGAATCAATGACGGAATACGGGCTATTTTTACGAATTAAATCTGCAACAATGAGTAATTGATCCAGATCATTTTGTCGGACTTCTCTCACTCTCTCACTCATACTTTGAATACAAAACAAAAAAAGAAACTGCAATAAGCCCTTGGTGTTGATGTTATTCTTCTTCTATTTTCCAATCATCTTACTGAACTAACATAATCTAGATCCGCTGACTGAAAAGTGAATGATTTCCTTTATTTTAGAGTGGATGGAAAGTAGTTCCTTGAGATGCAGTCTTTGAAGAGATTGGATCTAAAATGAAAAGTGAAAATCTAAGAACTAGATTCACGCAATTTCTTATTCAGCATAAGAAATCTATGGCTTATAAATAGATGTAAATATATACACAACTTAATGCTATATTCAATATGCTCAAACTTCATACTTAAAGTGAGATACCACGCTTTCAGTGCATTTCTTGGAATGATCCAGACCCATTGATGTCCAGTGCTAAGAAGTTAAAGAAGTCATCATGAGCCAATTGAAATTCATCAAAAGATTGCACATTTGTTGTTTGAAAATTGGCCAGTTGAGTATTTGCGTGATTGAATAAACTCTTGGTGTTGATATTATTCTTCTTCTGTTTCTCAATCAGCTTATTGAACCAAAATAGTAAAGAATGCGAACCATTCCTTATGTCTGAAAAAACCATGGCTGGTTCCTTATTTTCACTAGCAATCTCTTCCTCCTCAGTTGAATCCTTTGGATCTTCAAGTCTCTCACTACTAGCAGAACTAAAATTGTTGACATATGACAAGTCTTGAACATTCAAAAAATTCAAAATCTTATGATAAACCATTGACGACTCCCAAATTCTTCCAATCTTCAACAGAATGTCAGAAAATGTACTTAAAATATGCTGGAATTGAATAATTTTATCATTATTTGGCTGGTAAACTGCATCAACAAACAATATTCTAGAATTGACCCAAATATAAAACCCAAAATGAGGGCCCAGACTTTCAAAAATGTTTTCATCTTTCAAGTTTGAAACAAAATTATAAACTCGTACTGCAGAATCAATACAAGTTTGTCTCGATTGTTTCGAAGCTTTGAAGTGAGCAGATTCTCCTTGGGGATATGCATTGGCACAGTGAAGCTTAATCAAAGTAGTGTAATAGAACACAAAGAATAAGATATCATAAATCTTCAGATTCTCAATTTCACCAGTTTCCAAAAAGACTTTATATTTTAAAGGTATTGATTGATTGATCCATAGATACAGCTGATTCTCAATATTCTTGAACGTGATCTTCCAGTTATTTACTTCAAACTGATCGTTGATATCGAAGTCCTCCCCCAAAAAAGTATGAATGTCTGCAATAATCTTGTTTAATTCAATGTAAAAGGCGAAAGAATCATAAAGGTCATTATTTATAGATTGCTGAGAAGCAGGTGACGTTATTGAATTGGTTGGAGATATCGTGTCTGATGCAGAAGTGGTCTTTGATAATAAATCAAGATGTTTCAGGGTCTTACTTTGATTTAAGCACACTGTCGAAGTTGGATTTATCCAAAAATCCAGCTTTAACGGCAACAAACAATTAATTCTTGTTGGTTTGAGCTTCATTTCGTGGGATGATGATATGGCGAACAGTTTATCCAAGATGAAAATACACCAAAAGCAATGTCTTCTTGATTCTTCATCAACCCAGCTCGTTGGTTTTTTCAATAAATTCAAAGATTTTGTAGCAATTGTTTTATGCTTTTTTCTAGCTACATGATCAGTAGAATTTATCGAAGAATTGACCGAGTTTGGGGAATCTGCAGATACGATGGAGAACTTGATCGAATGTTCATTACCAATCTTCAGATAGTTAGCGTAATCAGAGGCAATCGAAACATAATTCCATGCTTCGGGTACTTTAACGCTCCCACCAAGTGAATCAAACGCTAATATTATCATTGATTGTAAACTTTCAAGATTTATCTTCTTCAGAGATGTCGAAATGATCTTTTCCTTGCAATTTTTGTAATAGGACATCTGCTCAGCTTCTGACATTTGATCACTATTTAAGAATTTCAGTGTAATCAATACAATTGAATATATGATCAAGGGGGGTTCAACATCTTGGTTTATCTTTTGAATAACAGTCTCATAATCTTTGGCCTTTGATGGATGTATCAAGGGGAATATTGGCACGATCTTCGAGAAGAAAGAATCAACCAAGAACAAACAATGATTCACTGAAGGCAAACCATAGTTGTTGATATTCGCCTGAGGATTTAACAAGGTTGGGATTTGCAAAGATTTCGAAACCGAGGAAGATGAAGAAGATCCAACTGTTCCAGTATATGAAGCTCTGTCTGAACTACTGCCACAGGAAACCTTGTTCTTAAGACTAATCAGCTCGCTCCTTAAAAAAGTCACCTCATCTTCCAAATGATCCAGCCGTTGGCTCATCCCTTTACCATATCCAGGTTTCAAACCAGGCTTCTTTAGGAGTGAATAGTTGCAAGTTTCCATCTCATTTTTGATGCAAAAGGAACAAGATGGTTTGTTACCATCACATTTCACCTTTTTCAATCGACAGTAATCACAAGACCGAGACAGTTTGCCTAGATCAGAGGAATCTTGATCCTGTATTGATGAGAACGACGTGTTCCTGCGTTTGCGATTTGGCTCCATTGCTAGTTGGGCAGTTGCTGTCTATACTGGCTAACTCGAACAAGAAAGCAGTTTTTGATATTATGATACCCCGGAGTTGTGTTAAGAAACACGCGAAAATAGCATTTCTCACCCACGCAATTCCTCGATTCGGCACGTCTTCAGTGCGGAGAATTATTGCGCCGGAAAAGATGATGCCTACCCCAGATTCTGGACTTTTGACCCGCAATAAAGCAGGCCCTACTAAACGGAGAACGTCTACCCGCAACTTTATTGCCCCAGAAAACGCATTCAACTAACGGGAAATGGACGTCTACGCCTTTCACTAAGACATTTTACAGCTCTTAGTGGCCGGCTCTACGTCTATAAATTAGAAGGCGATAACGGTTTTCTAGTAACTTGTTGTTTTTCCCAGCGCAAACCGATTCACATATCAAAATGTCTTTAGCTCCAGGTATCTATACTCCAGCTCCAACTTTCTTTAAAACCGATAACCATACAATTGATTTCGAATCACAGGTAGCCCATGCTAAATTTTTGCAAAAAAATGGAATCAAAGGTATTGTGCTACTAGGTTCAACTGGTGAAAATGCTCATTTAACCAGAGATGAAAGGTTTCAACTTGTTAAAACTGTACATGACCAAGTACCTTCTTTCCCAATCCTTGCCGGTATTGCCTCAAACGCATTAGAAGATGCCTTGATTGAGATTGAAAACGCAAAGAAAGCTGGTGCTTCTCATTCCCTGGTTTTAAGTTCTTCATATTTTGGTGCTGCAACTACTCAAGCTGGTATCTTTGATTACTTCACTGCCGTTGCTGACAAATCTGTGCTCCCTGTCTTATTATACGTCTACCCAGGGGTCACTAACAACCTGCGTTCTACCAGAAACCATTATCAAACTCTCACAACACCCGAATGTCGTCGGTACCAAACTTTCGCATGGTGATGTTTCTCATTATACACAAATTGGACTGCATGAGGATATTGTTTCCGGTAAGAATAACTTCCAAGTCTTTGTTGGTTTGGGTCAATTATTGTTGCCAGCTCTTACTGTTGGTGCAGTTGGAACTATTGATGCCATTAGTGGAGCATTCCCAAAAATTTATGTCGATTTGTTTGACGCTTTTCAAGCTGGTGATTTAGAAAAAGCAAAAAAATTACAAGTAGTGGTGTCTAGAGCCGAGGAAATTGTTGTTCGTCTTGGTGTCATTGGTATCAAAAAGACCATATATTCTCAAGGGTTTGGTGAAAGTTACTTGGGTAGAGCCCCATTAAACCAAGATTTGGTCCCAGGTGCTTGGGAAGGATTAGCTGATTACTATAATCAAATCCAAACCCTTGATGCAAGTTCTAAATAAACAAATTAAATAACTCTTGGAAAAATATATAGAGTGTCTATATCTTCTATTTTGCCTTTGAAATTGAATATTTCACTATACATAAGATGAATGCAAAGACACAAACCAAACTCGATATTAGCTGTGCACGTCTAATGCTTGACTCATAAGAAGCACTGACAACAGTTTTTATGTGTGGAGGTAATGTTTTGATGTAGCTAATGGATCTTATCGATTTTTCAATAATGTGGTCAATCTCGTCTTGATCTAAATCTAGCTTATCGAAATTCTTGATTAGTTGAACTCTTAGTGATTGCAGAATAATTGTTGATATTATAGCAACCCCGTAAACATTTCCGATAGATCTGAATAAGTATAAAGTGGAAGTCGAACTTGCCTGTAAATGTCTTGGGAACGCAAATACAAAGGTGAATAATAATGCTGGATTCGACACACCTAAACCAGTATTTGCAGGAATCAATAGAAAATTCAAAGCAACTGGAGGAAACTTTTTGGAAATTAACAAAGCTAGAAAGTTACCTAAAGCCAATAGGAAAACACCAAAATGAACGAGATAGACAAGATTTTTGACGTCTTTGTTCATGAAATAGGCAGTTATCAAAGAACCCACACTAGTGAACAAAGAGGGGATTCCCAATCTTAGACCTGCTTTAGAAGGGGAGTCATTTAGAACAATTTGAAATAACAACGGAAGAATAAAGATATACGCCAAATTGGCAAATCCCGTCAAAGTGGAGATTATCAATGCTAGGTAATTTGGAAGAGTTTTGATCTTGTTGAATGGAATGATTGGTATTCTTGTTGTGGTAACTTCAACTTTATAAAATCGGTATAAAATGATAAATGATGAAACACTAAGAGTGTATGAAGTCCATGATGTTGTATAAAGAGATAATAATTGAAAAGTTAAACCCGTCACCAATAAAAAAGCTCCTTCCAAATCGATGTTTGTTAAAACTTTCTGACTTTTCAACTCCTTCTGATTCTGAATGTAAAAATAGCCAAAAACTAAGCCAACGGAACTTATTGGAACTTGAGCCAAAAAGCAAAATCTCCAGCCAATTTTTTCAGCAATAAAGCCGCCCAATGACGCACCTAGAATGCTTCCTAACCCAATTAGAATATTTTGAAATCCTTGAAATAAACCTCTTTTGGAAGGAGGGATAATATCAGAATTTATCACTGTAGCCAAAGTTATTAAACCACCACCACCAATTCCTGTTAGTGCTCTTGCAAAAAACAATGAGAAAATACCAGGGGATAACGAACACATCCAATACAACCCAGGGTAAAGACAATAGTTGCAAAAAAATAGCAAACTCTTCTCCCAAGAATGTCTGAGAAACAGCCATATAAGGGCTGAAATGATGTGGATGTAATAAGATATGACGTCGTGATCCAAGAACCTAAGTTTGCAGCATTGAATTCAGATCCAATTGTGGTATAGGTTGAAGCTGTGATTGTTGAATCGAAAACTGCTAGGAAAACATTCAGAAGAAGGGATACTTCGATTTGAATTATATTTGGGATTTTTAGTATAGAGACCTCTGGTACTTCTTCAGAATCCTCCTGGTCAGAACCATCGTAGTTTAGTTGATTCTCCAGTGACCCATAATTATTGTCTTGATAGTTTGGGATATCTTGAACATCCTCACTTGCTAGTAAAAGCACCGACTCAGTAGCTGTGTACTTGCCCTGGTGAGATTGCTTCAGCGATGTGGATGGCGAAGACATTCCTCTTAATACCTCATGGTGCTGGTTTCACGATTGAAAGAAGGCTAATTTCAGACGGTATATATAAATATCTGCTTAAGAAATTCTTGGAGCTGATGAGGTGTGTGGCTTATGTGGCTTGTGGGATTTTCATCTATTCGGTGCAACAAAGAGTAAACAAAGAGGGAAAAAAAGAAGAGTTCTTCTAAGTGAATGGAAAGGCTCAATTCACATAACCAGGAGGGCTAATTGAAAGGCTCCTACCTGCCTGGCTTTTTCTGGACACAGTATGTTTTTGTTCAAAGCCTACGGTAGCATTCGTATTAAGATGTAGCCTGCTGACCTAAGAAGGTACTGTAATGGCGCATGCGGTGCTGCCATCTTCGCCATTCACCTGCCACAAAGAACAATTTGCAGCCACGTTACCCGGAGCCCCAGTGGTTATGGTTGTTGGTGATCATCGCTGACCGAGGCTGAAGCTGTATGATGTATGACAGCACCAATCCAATTGGCTTTTACTTTGGAAGGCTGATGTGATGCTGGCTGCAAGGAACGCAACTTTAGTCGTGTGCGTCAAACCCTGACAACGGTTCCACATTATCGAGAGTTCTAGCCGCCACTGTATTGCTTACTAGATCTCTCTCTAGAAGATTCTATTCTGTAATGTTTACTACTACATAATATTCCCTTTACGATAGACTCATATTTGCCTTATATGACAACACTGTATGAATACAATACTGTGACTAATGGCAGCTTAACATTATTCATCTAAACAGATGAAATATCTATAATAGGAAACTACTTCCAACAGTGAAATGCGGTATCTACCATGTAACATTACAGATTTTGCCTCGAAGTCAAGAGAACATAAAATAGAATAGGTCAGATCACTCTTTGACAGCAAACCTACGCAATATATACAACGTCAAGTAAATGTACGACTGCTTTTGCTATGTTCCCCCGAGCTAGCTACTCGAGGGTACATACAAAATTGGTCCGGTCTCTTTCTGATCTTCTCTCTTTTATAGGCCACATTCGAAACCAACAATACACTAGACATTATCTCCACGAAAGCTCTAATGCTAACAATGTAAGAATCATCAGTGCTAAAAGAAAACCATACCAGAAAGAGGCAAATGACCTCACTTGGCCGCATTATGTGTGCTGAGACTCCATCAAAACTGGCCCGGTTAGGTCCACTGCTGCGGAGATCAAAGGCGAAAACTGACTGCGCGCACTACACACATTTATCTCTTTGATAGGCAACTTGACACCGCTTAGCAACACCAGCACGGGATCTGCCTACACACCTACAAGATGAATAGGTACAATTTTATATTCTTCATTATATTCATCACCTTCATCCTTCCAGGCCCTCCCGTCTCTCCTATAGCTTCAGATGAACAGTACAACAAACTTGCGTTGTTTAAGTCTCATCTATACGATTCCTACAATCACCTGGCGAATTCAACGTTTGACCAAAACTATCATAACTTAACTGGGTTCAAATTAAGCTATCAAGACGTCCTTGACGGCGAAGAAAACCAAACATATCCGCTACCCAACAAGGATTATAGTCACTGGTTCAACAACCAATCTTACTCGATTTTGCCGGATCCAGTAACGGAGAATGCTAAAGCAATATGGGATTTGGAACAGAATGACCCCGTTAATGATTCTTTTAATTATTACACTAATATTTCATCATCTTTGAAAGGGAGTTTCAAATTAGTTAATCATACCTATGCCCCTCTACCTTTGCAGCTACCTGATTACTTGGAGAATTTCTATGAGGATTTGAACATACCATCATTTGAAACGACACTACCGTTGACAAAAATTGGTAACATCACAGTCATAGGTGATTCTGGCTTAATAAAAGCTGAGATTTCACCAATTAATACCCTTAATGATCGATATTTTAACCATTTAGATTCCAAAGTGAAGTTAGTCAATATAGATTTTGAAGTTTCAAGTGAGGATGAGAGCAACAAACAAAACATTGAAACAAAGGGGTTTTATTTTGTTGAAACAGGTAATATCATCACATCAACTAGCAGTGCTAAGTTTTTTAGCTTTTACGGAGGTTTGCAACATTTAACTTTTAATGAGGAGAATTTCAACTATTCACGAAACTTATCATTGAATTATTTGAATAATACATTCTTCAAAACTTTTGACCAAAATTGGAATATTGATATCAACTTCAATTATTTGACTCAGTTTTTGGAGAAATCGAACAATCGTTGTGAATACGTGTCATATTTCCATTTGAACAAAGTCAATTTATCCAAAGACGAAATATCAAATATTGATCAAGAACTACAGAAACCTATTGGTCGTCCAATTGACTTTGGAAGTATACCTGATCTGGAATTGAGCGGTTTACTTTATTCCCCAGATTGTGCTATTCAGATTGAAGTGCCAAAGATTCACGGTATCAAGACGGAAATTCAGACTTTGAGATATCATACAGTGGTTATCATAGGAATAGTACTACTGTTTGCTCAGATAATTTTGATCATGAAGCAGATGAATTACTCTAGTACTCCTTCTACAATATCAAGAATATCTTTCTGGTCAATTTGTTTAATGAGTTTGGTGGATGGCTCGTTGGCAATGCTTTATCTTGTCAGTTCAGCTATTTTAAACAAACTATATCTTCCTTTAACGGTTAGTGCCTTTTTGTCATTTATTTTGGCATCCATATTTGAAATGAGGTTCATGATCAGTATTTTTACATCCCAATTGAATGAACGAAGTCTAAACTTGTTTACTGCTTTACAGGGCCGACCATTGGATGAACAAGATGAGAACAATGCCACGACGGAAAATGGAACAAATGCAGCTGCAAATACTGATCCTCCTGATGAAGCTCAAATTAGTGGAACCATTTACTCGAGATTCTTTTTTTTCCTCATTATTTTCACATTTGTTACTCTTAATTCAATAATGTGGCCAAAAAAGTTAAGACAAGGGTTTGAGTATATAACCTTGTTCATATTGAACTCATATTGGTTACCTCAAGTCTATCGAAACGTTATTAAGGGATCGCATCGTTCTTTCAAAAAATGGTTTATCTTTGGAACAACTTTTATCAGAACCTTGCCAATTTTTTATGTTTTTGTTGTTAAGACTAACGTCTTTCAACATCACTATGACCTGCAGTACTTCTTGATCATAGCTGCGTGGTTATCATTACAGATCTTCTTGTTATTTCTTCAAGAAGTGTTTGGCTCAAGATTCTTCTTACCAAAGAAATGGTTACCTGAAACATACAATTATCATCCAGTGCTTAGTGAAGTAGATCTGGAGAACGGTTTTGGTATCGAGCATGACCATAATACTCCGCTGAATGTTGAAACAGACCAATCTCAAGCTCAAAGTATCAAAACTCTTAACAACGGCCGTTGTACTGTTGACTGTGCAATTTGTATGAATGAAGTTGAATTACCAATCTTGAAATCCAATCTGGATCATGCTTCAACTTTTTTGCTGAGACGGAATTATATGGTCACACCATGTCGACATATATTCCACACTCAGTGTTTGGAAGCTTGGATGAAGTACAAATTACAATGTCCAGTTTGCAGAAACTCTTTACCACCTTTATGACCTTATCATGTTAATGAATATATACTAATGAAAATTCTAATACCAACTATCAAGTAGATTTCACGCACAGTTATTAAAGCTGTTGACGAATTTAGAATGTCTTCAGCAGTTGACCGGAATCAACTCTGTTACGAAATGGGGAAGACCAGGCTTCCCAATATGTTGTCAACACCATAAATCAAAGCGTAAGCATACAAAGGTTATGGTTAGAAATCATGGCTTCTTCTTTGGACGGTGTTTTTTTTCTTTCTTTTTTTCAATAAAGTTACTGTTTGTTTATCCGAGCGAGCATTTATTACATCAGTGTTTGTCTTAGTACACGATGTCTGAAACAAAACAGTAAGTCATACTCAACATAGGTTATCCTATCTACAAGTTCTAATCATCAATAGGTTCAAGGCATGTCTTTTTGGTATGCAGCATCTGGTAAAGTTTTTTATTCAAAACCAAAGGAACTAACACAGTCTAAGATATGGATGGTCTGCTGATCAACACAGAAGATATATACACAGAAGTTACCAATGAGTTACTAGCTGAACATGGGAAGGGTGAGCTTACCTGGGAAGTGAAAATACAGTTACAAGGTAGGCCAAGTCCTGAGGTAAGTGTTAGTTTTCACAACTTCGAACGAAAAATGTACTAACATCAACAAGTCATCCAAATTATTAATTGAAGCATATGATTTGCCTTATACACCAGAAGAATTAGCTGCTAGAAACCTCTCCAGACAACTCACCAAATGGAAAGAATGCAAATTTTTGCCAGGTGCATTAGAGCTGTTGCAATATTTAGATGCAAATAACATCCCAATTGCATTAGCTACGTCATCAACCACCATTGGATTTGAAAGAAAGACAGCGCATTTAGATCATGGGTTTAAATTCTTCGGGGAGCATATAGTAACTGGCGATGATGCAAGAATTCCAAACGGTAGAGGAAAACCATTCCCAGATATTTGGTTAACTGCTTTGAAATCATTGAATTCCAAACTGGATAGTGTTGATATCCAGCCCCATGAATGTTTAGTCTTTGAGGATGCATTGCCTGGTATCATAGCTGGTAAGGCAGCTGGTGCATATGTCATTTGGGTTCCGGATGAGCGAGCATTGAAAGTAATGGATGGAGAAGAATATGAACATATTGGTGATCAAGGTGTCATACTGAGATCTTTGGAACATTTCAAGCCAAAGGATTTTGGCCTCTAATGTTAATATCCTCATTCATATCTCCAGTATTTGTTATTATTAACATTATCATTATCATTTCAAATAATTTAGAATAGTATACAGGCAAAGTCGAAAATAAAATACATACGAGTTCTTAATACATACGAGTTCTTTAGAGTAAAGCATATTACAACGCTGCTACGGATTCTATTTTCCAGCATTTCTATGATAATTTTGGGAGACTATTTGGCCTCTCAATTTTTTGTGGGCTATATTGGTGAGTTACGGAATAGGTACGAAACACTTTCACCATTGTGTAAACGACGAATACCTTCCGCTAAAACACCACTTATATCGATCGTATCCAATCTGGGACACAATTTCAATTTCTCTTCAAATGGAACAGTATTGGTACAGACAACTCTATTCAGCTTACTGTTATTAATATTTTTGATGGCATTACCAGATAAAATACCATGTGTAACGATGGCAATCACAGCTTTCGCTCTGTTTTCTAATAAAATCTCGGCAGCTTTAGCTAAAGTACCACAAGTATCCGCCATATCATCAACAATCAGACAAACTTTGTTACTAACATCACCAACCAAAACCATTCTACTAACTTCATTAGCTCTTGCCCTTTCTTTATGAATCAATGCAAAATTTAAATCTAATCTGTCAGCTAGTCCTGCAGCCCTTTTGGCACCACCAGCATCTGGAGACACTATGATGGCCTCTTCATGGTCAACATTTTCCTTGATATATCTAACAACACTAGGTTCAGCGTATAGATTATCGACTGGAACGTCAAAGAAACCCTGTATTTGAGAGGCATGTAAATCCATCGTAATAACATGATCGCATCCAGCAGTAGTCAACATGTCCGCCATTAATTTAGCAGTGATTGGAGCTCTTGATTTATCCTTACGATCTTGTCTGGCGTAAGGGAAATTTGGGATAACAGCAGTGATTCGACGAGCTGAGGCAGTCTTACATGCATTAATCATGATCAACAACTCAAGAACACGGTCGTTGACGACACCTGAGCCGATCTGAGTAATAATATAGATGTCTTCATCTCTAACTGATTCGTTGATGGAGAAAGATACTTCACCGCATGAGTCTCTTTTCAAGTCACAGTCTGTTAACTTCAACCCTAATCTCTTTGCGACTAGCTCCGCAAGACCCCTATGAACATCGCTCGCAATAAGCTGTATTGAGTTTCTTCCCATGGTAGCAGCAAGTATAAAATGTTGCTGAGCGTGATAAGCGGGAAGCTTCGGTTTCGGAAGAGCTGTTGAAAGTAGCCTTACTGGTACTATTGACTGCTCTTTTGAACACAGAAGCCAATGTCATCGCCAAATTCTGCGCTTTTAAAAAAAAAAAAAAAAGAAAAAAAAACTGCACTCCATGATTATGTAATCCGCTGGACCGATAACCGATGTTATCTCCGCAGGCGTTTGTGTCAAGACAGAGATATAGAGAGAGATGGAGAGAGCATCAGTACGACACAGAAGGTCACACACAGGTCTCACCGTTAATGATGGCCTGAAAATAGGCTTTACTTTTCATTCGTGGAATTGGTAGAACACCGCATTATTGCTTCTTCTATTACTAGCCAAATTGTATAAAAAGATGACAATCATTCTCTTCTTCGCTGACCCTGTGGTTTCATCACGACCTTGCCATTTTTGACGTCAGCCGGAGCATCTTTGAACCTCTGTTGGGACTCCAGATAAAACATTAAATCTTTGGTCTGTTCCTCAAGGTCTTGAGTCTTCAGTTCCAATTCTGCATTCTTAGATTTCAACAAGTCAAGATTAGACATAAGATTCTCACTTATCAATTGCTCATCCTTCCATTTCTTTTCAAAGGTTCGGGCCAACTCTTTTAGCTTATCCATGTTAGCTGATTTCACCTTCAAGTCTTTCATCCTAGCTTCGTTCTCCACTGTGAGTTTTTCAAAAGAGCCCTGTAACGATTCCAACGACTTCTCCAAGTTAGATAGTATCTCTTCTTTTGAATTTAATGCTGCTTTGGTAGAGTGAGTTGCCTCTGATAACCTGGATTCGTAATATTCACGCTGTGACTCCAGCTGGGAGAGCAAAACATTGGAATATTCTAAACTATAGTCCAAACTTTTGGTCTTGGACTCACCGGATGTATAACACGAAGCTGATGAGGGCGAATTCAACTGGACCAACTTACCATCGGCCTCATTTTGTAAAAGTCTATGTACATAGTTGTCACCCGCATAATCCCAAACCCTTTGAGTGGTCATGTCCATAGAAAAACAATGGTTAGTAGATTCATAATGCTCAATAGCATGTTTAGACTCGTATCTTCCACATCCGACATTGCCACATATCAAACAGACCCACAAATTGGAATTCCCACCACAGGTTGAACAACAGTCAGTGTTAGAATCTTTTATTGTGTCAAGGGAAAGGTTTGAATATCTGCAAACAGGACAGGTATCATCTCTCCATTTATTCAAACAGTCACAATGAAATGTATGCTGACAAGAAATAGTTAATAGACCTGATATATCAGAGTCCATTCTCTCAAGACATACAGGGCAAGTGGGGAGTTCTTTTATCACATGGGTTGAACTTGACTTCTTCACTTGAGATGTGAAGGGATCCTCCATAAAATAAGGTATACCTAACGATGGGGAATTTAACGGTTTGAAGATCACAGACTTCACAAAAATGGTATGGCATTTCTCAGACTCCATAGAATTAAAAGAGACACCGTTGAACTCGTCTTGAAAGACTCTCGCTTGATCGTTCTTTCTAAATTTCATTAATGCCATGAAGCGATTGTTTGTTTCTGTCCGTATTAGTCTGAAGTGAGAGACATTTTTGATAATAGATTCACCAAGGAATGCTAATAAGTCGGTAGGTGACATATAGGAAGGAACAGCTACAATTGCAACGGTGGTATCATCTGAATCAACCTCAATCGTCTTCCCTTTTGGGTCCTCGTATTCTCTGTGAAGTTTAACCACACCATAACCCATATACCTCGCCTTCAATGGCTCGCCTGTAGAGCTGCTACCTGCCATGCTATCTGGGAAGTCTTTGGCGTAGATTGTAATATCAGATTCTCTGTAGTCCGCTTTCTGTGTGTCTTGCTTTGAGGCGGTTAACTCTGGATCCTCGTCAGATGCAGAGGTTAAGTCGGCGAAGAAGTCTTCTTGTTGTACTGCTTTCTCACACCAGCTGGATTGGCTCTGTGTGCTATATAAAACTAACTCCACAAAGTACCCAACCATGAGTTCTTCGCATATTTTGATGGCTGCGCAAGGCGATGATGAACTAACAAGGCAAAATTTGGAACAATTAAAGCATAAGTTAAGTAAGGGCTTACGTCAGATCTGATGATACATTTGTCACATTGCATTGTACATATTCTGTCTCTGAGTTGATATCAGTAGTTTATTGGTGGAGCTTTGGCTAGATTGAGGTTCTGTAGTAAAGATTCCCTCTCCAGCTGAAGGGCTTTGGTTGATATCCAACCTCTTCCAGGAATAAATATTCGTTTCAATGGGTTCCCTCGTTTATCAGTGGTCGGGTGGCTAAGAACCGATGGAATGGGTTTCGTTGGGTCGTTGATATTAACGTCTGTTCTTGCCTTTCTGAGCTGGAATTCCTTTGGAAGGCCAGGTATGTTATTCTCGTTCTGCTCATTCTTATTTTTGACAACAGAGTCATTTACATCTCTCTCGCGTACATTGTTCACAGCGATGTGCTCTTCTTGATTTAATGATGCGTCCTGTGATCCTTCTTCATTAAAGCATCTCCTTTCAAAGAGACCATCATCAGAAGTTGTTAAATCAAACTGTACGTGTGGTATATCCAGATCTTTGTCCTCGGTAATTGGCGCTTGCGTGTGAGGATCATCATCATCATCATGAGGATCTTTTTCTTGGTTGGAGTTACCACGACTTATATCATCATCATTTTCCATCTTATCAACTCCAATGTTGAAATATGTCACACTAGTAACTACCAAAAACGCAATGGTTGCAGTTATTGAGATTCGTTGAATCTTGCTGAAGGCCCAATAACCTCTCTTATTCGTTACTTGCTGAGCTTCATCATTGGAGAACTGGAGAATGCACTCAGCTGTACTAAGAATAATCAAATGAGCCCATTTCTCTTTGGCCACCCATTCGAAGCAGCTGCGTGTGAGTTGTGTTAGTAAAATGACATAGGTTTAGTACTCGGTACTTAATTATACCCACTTGTCAAGAGATTCAACATTTGATTCGATTCCGAACAGTAACTTGTAATCCTCCAGAATTGCTTTTCTGTATCTCTGAAAACAATTTGAGGCGACGAAATCACTTACACAGTCTACCAACCCTCTAAAGTTCTCAGACTGCTCTACCAATCTGTTCTTAGGTACATAACTTTCCGTTCCAACGAAAATGGTTTTCCATAAGCTCAGTTTAGAGGAAACCACACCAGCAAAGCTGATAAATAAAATCACCAAGATAAAGACAGAGTAAGGCAACTGGATCTTCTCCTTCATTTTCATAACGAACAGTACTTGATTCTTTAACCTGAAATGAACTATCCTAAGGCGCCAATCTTTTTTTTCTCTGTGAAAGTAGATTCCACTTTTCTTACTTGGACCACAAATTCTTTGACCCACAAACAAACAATAATATTCTACATGGGGAAACTTGATCTCAAATTATATCAATAATGTACTGTACATCTAACTATTATACACAAGACACGAAATTTAGAGAATCCTATTGGTTGCTAACATATTGTTGAGCTTTTGCCTTGACATAATCCGCACCTTTAGCGTCTTCATTTTTTTCCTCCAGTTCTAACCATTTTCCGAAAAAGAATTTGGCTTGTTTACGAGTGATCTTTCTTTGTAGAACCCTCTCAAATAATTCTTCTGCTTTCTTCTTTTCTTCCTTTTTGATCTCTTGATCAATATAAACATTCCACAAGTCAATACGTTTTGGGACATCGGCAATCAACCCTTCGAAAAGAGTTCTACCTTGTTCTGGATCACCTTTCTTGAACTCAAGTTGGCCAAATTTACGCACAACTTCAACATGGTCACGTTTTGGAAGAGCAGCCAAAGCACTCGCTAAAGTTTCATGAGCCTTGGTATGTTCATCACGATCCAATAAGTACTCACCGTATGAAACCCAAACTGCAACGGATGATTTACCGAACTTCTTAGTGATTGTTTTGAATAAAGCATCAGATTTGTCGAACTTTTCAGATAGGATGTAAATGCTGACAAGTTTTTGATGCATTGTTAGTGAATCCATATACTCTGTGGATCTTTTGAATACATCTTCTAATGTTTCAGTGGTACCGAAGGTGTTTTCTAAATTCAGTAGTGCAATCCAGATGTTCAGCTTTTCTTGTTCTTCACGGTAGTTAATGGTTTTTAAAGCACGTTCACCAATCTCTCTAGCCTTTTCGATTTCACTCAATTGTAGCTGGAATGACATATAGTTCATCCAAACGATCGATGAATTTGGATTACCAATGATTAATCTTTCAAAATCAGCTACAGACTGTGGAGCTTTTGACTTGATATCACCAGTTCTATCCTCAACAATTTTTTTGGATGACTTCTTCTTTTTAGACTTGACTTGAGTGAAATCTTCTTCATCACTTGAATCGTCATCTTGAACTTGGTCAAGAATCTTAGCTGTCCAATCAAATCCATTCGTACCTAATCCAGATAATTCTTCTCTCTCTTTTTCTTCACTCTCAGATTGGGAATCTTCAGAGTCGCTTTCTGTATGGTCAAAATCTTTCTCATCGAGTTGCTCAGCTTCAGAATCATCGACTTCAATATCTTCGGCATCTTCATATTCCTCATCTGAACTATCCTCTTGATCTGAGTCCTTCATCTCAACATCATTCTCTTCGAAATAAGAAGCCTTCATTCCCAATGATAGCTGTTTCTTCTCAGAATTGATTGTCAAAATCTTCACCTTAACTCTGTCACCTTCCCCAAATAATGCACTCAAATTAGAGATTGAATTATCAGAAATTTGAGAATGATGTGCTAGACCACTAATGTTTGAAGCACCGTCCAAATTAACAAAGACACCATAATCAGTAACTTTTCTGACCGAACCTTCAAAAATTTCGCCAACTTTCAATTCATCAAAGTTTTTCAAAATATTCAAACCACCTTTAACCTCAGAGTCTTTCAATGTTAGAGTAACATTACCATCTTTATTCACATTAGTGACTTTACCTGTGACCAGTTGATTCAATTTGAAGAATTTCTTCCAGTCCTTCAAAAATGTATCGGATAAATCCGTGATTCTAACATAAGCTGTAACATTTGACCCTAAAGATACAAACAAACCTTTTTCATAAACATTCTTGACGAAACCACGAACGACATCACCACGATTCAAATCACTTGAAGTTCTGATGAGTTTGTCCTTTGCCTTCTCAGAACGCAGGGAAATGCTGATTTTCTTATTTGATTGATCAACAGAAAGAACAACTGCTGGAATGATATCATTAGCGGAGAAGACCTCATTCAGTTTCTCGCTATAGTCATCAAGAGCATCAGTAAGGTACGAAGTAGCCTTCACATTTTCAGCTAATTCGGCCCAGACAGAACTTTCAGAAACTCTCAAGACACGAGCTGGTAACTTTTGTCCAACTGTGATATCTTCAAAAGATGTGATCTCATCATCTCTAGCAGTCAAAACAACATTATGCTTTTCATTATCAACAGATTTGATTTTAACTTTCAAGGCGGTACCTAATGGGAAATTTTCATCAATATTGTTCAACAACTCAGAGTTATTTGATAAGTTCATGAATGAAATAACACCCTTCAATGATGGAGATAAGGTAATGAAAAAGAAACCATTTGTAGAATTGTTAATGAAACCGGTCCATTCGTCGCCGACACTGATATCTTCAACTGATAATGGCTTGAGCGATTTGTTCTTCAAAACCGATTTCTTAGCACTTAATTCGACAATATTTTGTTTCGACTTTCTGTGAGAAAATGGTAGGAAGTTATGGTTACGGGCATCATGGAAACCAATAACTTTGACATCCAACACATCACCTTTCTTGAATTTTGATAATGGACTTTTTGGGTCCTTGATCTCATTAAAGTTATCATAAATCTGTGAAATATCAATTCTACCTTGAATATTATCAGCTAATTGAACATTAAGTTGAGTTTGCTTAACCGATCTAATAACAGCCTTCGTGACTTTCCCTTCAACCAAGTCGTTAATACTTGATATGGACTCATCAACAGGGTTTATTGCGCTATCATTAGCAAGTTTCTTCTCTTTCAATGTTAATAAAAATCTTTGCGTATCCTCATCAATTCTGAAAATTCTAACTCCAATAGATTGATTAACACGAAACACAGTAGTCAAATCTTCAACTGGTCTATCAGTGGCATACTTTGCTAAAACTAATCCGACAAGCTTGGCCCCAAATCCAACAAAGACACCACTCTGTGTGACAGACTTCACATAACCTGGAATCAAATCATCAGAAAGTTTGATATCATTAAAAGTAACGGGAAATTTATCTTGTTCAGCAGCGGTTATCAACGATTTTTTAGCACTCAAGTTGAAAATTCTTGCTCGGTAATCTTTATCCAAAACTAAACCCTGAATTGTAGATCCAATTTCCAGTCTTTTCAAGATTGCACGGTTCTGATCATAATTACCATCAGATAGATGACCATCAAATATGACACCTCTTAGATTGCTTCCAGGAAGTTCAACAGCAACGGAATCCTTGGTCTTTTCAACAATCTTAGCTTCGACAACGGATCTCCCCACAACCAAATCTTCTAGAGCTTTCTTTTGAGCATCAGTAGATTCTTGTGATAATCTACAACTGACAGAGATTCTTTTATTCTCTTCATCAACAGTGACAATTCTGACAGTTAAAGTCTGACCTAATCTCAAATGATCTTCAGGCTTTTTCACGAAGGTCTCACTGATTTCGGATTTTGGTAAAAACCCTTTGACATTACCAAAAAAGGATACAATGGCACCACTTGGGTTGAATGAAACAATTGTGGCAACTGCTCTTTCACCAACTTTAGCTTGTTTGATGTCCGCAATCAAAGTTTCTGTTCCAACTAATGATTTTTTCAAAGTTACGAAGATCTCGTTTCTGTATTTAGAGATTTCGAAAACTCTACCTTTAACCTTTGATCCAATTTTAAACTTTCTTTCTGGATAAACCAATCTAACATCACTCATATGAATTGGGGAAACAGTTGCTTCAAACTGATCAAAGATTTTGATTTTTAAACCAGTCTCCGATGAAACACTCAAAACTTCACCATGAACTAGTTCACCAATTGGGATATCCTGCGCTCTTAAGTACTTTTGTTGAACAGATTTTTGACTCATAGTCAAAACGTAATAGTTATCTATCTGAGAATATCCTAAAATTCTAGCAGGATGCGTAGTACCAATATTATAGGTTGTGGTTAAAGTAGACCTATCACCATCGATTCTTGAGTGATGCACTTGACCAAGTCTATCACCAGCAAACTTGACGTAAACATAATTAGAATCATGTCCTTCAACTTGTGCAGAGTCAATCATATGGCCGATAGGGAAAGCATCCAAAGGAGCTGATTCATTCGACGTGTCATATGCGGTTTCTTTTAAGTTCACAATATGTGGTTGTACTGACAAATATAATTTTTTGGATCCAGCAGATAATAGAACTGCCAAAACTCTAGCCTTAAGAGTAGAACCAATAGCAAACTTATGTTTAATCTCATCTTGAGAAAAAACACCTAAATGAGATAAATTAATGGACCCATCAATAAGACCATATGCCTTGGCAACAACACCATCTTCCACTATGTCAGAAACCAAAGCATCAATCAAATTACCTGGGACAGCAGAGTCAACAGACGAGACACTTGTGGTAACATTTTTCTTATTTGTGGTAAGCTTCACGGTAACAGTACGCCCCTTATTGCTTGTGATTGTTGTTAAAAAGACAGAGCCAAGAAGTATACTTGCAGGGTCAAAATTACCAGCTTTGATTTCCTTGTTAGAGATAAATCCACCTAGGCCGTCTTTCCCTATATCAAGGATTAAACCATGATCTTCAACACTTGAAACGGTGACTTGAACTGTAGTATTTGAAATCAAATCTTCATCGGCGTCTAAGTTTTGGTTGACTCTTTCAGATTCAATAGATAACTCAATACGCTTCTTCTGTTTCTTTCCCTGTGTTTGGTTTAATGGCTCAACAACAACAGCACGTAACCATTGTCCTTTCTTGAAATATTTAGACAGATCTGGAAATTCTTTAAGCTTAGAATTACCCAGGGTAATCTTCTTTGCTTTTTGTTCTTCATCATCACTATCATCATCTTCGTCGTCACTTTCATCATATTCTTCTAACAGTTTGGAAATTTGAGGGGATATGTTAGTGATTGGAACGAACCCAATCAAATTATCAGGTAAAGCTAGAACCAAATCCAACTTATGTATTTCTGATATTTGTCCCAGAACAAGTGTACCAGGTACTAAGTTTCTGAAATTTAAAGTTTCAATTGGAATGACTTCCTTTTCCACTAGATCTTCTGGTTTGATCGCTTTAGAAGTCTTCTTTCTCTTAGTTGGACGAGGTTTATCTGAGTCTTCGGTTTTCTTCTCTGAGTCCCTCTCAAACAAGACATCTCTGACAGCTTCATTAGAAACCTCTTTCAGTTCCAAAGGAGTCAAAGCAGAAGCACCACCTCTAGGAAACGAAACTTCACTGGATTGCAATATCGATTGGGAGGGAGCCTTGGTTTCATCTTCTCTAGTAAGAGGAGACTCCTTTCTGGAATCGGATCTTCTTCTCTTGCTAACAGCCATTATAAAGCAACTAGGCAGCAGAGTAATAAGTGCAAGATCTGAACGTTTGATCTAGTAAGCTGAGTACCATTTGATTTCACTTTGCAGGGAAAATTTTAAAAAAAATACTTGGTCGTGGCTGAACCACTTCCCAAAGAGGAAGGAACAGATGAGCTACATGATTATGTATCACAATCACAATCCAACACATATATATAGAGCGTCATTAACTGAGACTCGTCTCGTCTAGAATATCTGGACGCTTCACTGTAGGTTAAGCTTCAAGAATGTAGCCTACAATTCAAGAATGCGCTACAGTTCGACAACTAAAAGGTTTTTATGTGCCTGTCATTTGAATTGTAAAGATCATATACATCTCCTCTATTGTAATAGTTGCCCAATGACTTTTGTCAATTTGGATGCTGGAACTTCCTCGGTTGTAGCTTTGGTGGCTATAAACTTAGAGTTCTTGTTTTTCAAGTAGGTCTGTTCAATTAATTTGACACTGTGTTCATCCACAATGTTGGCAAATTCCTTGTTCTTAGCGATAAATTCGTCAAATTTGTTCGAAATTAGCAGCTCGTATAGACTAACTAGGTTCTGGATTTTGTTGTGATATTCATTTTGGGTGGAAAGGGTTGATGTAGGAAGTAAATGCAGATATAATGGGAAATCTTGATCGACGAATTCGATCAACCCTTTGACTAAAACCTTCAGTGTGTAGTCTTCTCTTTCAGCGGAATTGTCATCACTTAACTCGTATAGTTTCAAAAGGGCCAAGTTCGAGTTCAAATCGCTGTAATCGTTGTCGTATTGGAGCTGTAGGTATTCTTGTAGTTCTTCAATAACAGAGACATCGTATCTCTTCAAAGTAGAGATAATCTCGTTTATAGATTCTGGTCTTTGTGGTAATTGTGTGGTAAATCTGTCACCCATATTTACGGCTGGACGTGCTGGTATTAGTACTTTCTCTTGCTCTACTGTCTCAATGGTTGATAAAAGTTGTTGATTTTAACATGGAAAAAAAACTCCGTGCACCCAGACACCAGAGATATCGTGGCCATCTATTACAATGTAATCAATTTACGAGTATTACACAGTGTCTATTTGGCTCGTGTTAAACTAACTCAGGTGCTCAATTGGACGCATTTCTCATAGATAAGAAACAATTCCAGACGACGCCGACTTAAAAAATGGTGTTTTGTTAGTAAGAATCCTTTCTCGTCAGTTATCAGAGATATATACTCACTGGAAGATGAAAAAGGTACCTGAAATTTGTTGGGCATAACCAGAAAATTAATGAATTGGACCAGTGGCCAGACCATATAGTTTGCTATCATGGTGCTCAGATAGATTTTTCTAATCTTTTCTGACAACGTGAATTTATCCCCACCTTCAAGAACGAAATTTGAATAGGAAAAAAAGGCAAATAGCGAAATAGGCGAATAGACTAACTGATCAGACAGCACTCTTTCTAGCGCTGAAACAAAAGTAGGTTCTAAATTATAGAAATGATTTAGCACCCAATACCAACCTTTCTGGAAAAAAGACATGACAAACCCCCAAAACATAAATCCAACAAATCTGTGGAAATTGAACACATCTTTATCAGTCTGTTCGGATAGCTGCTGGTGGCTGGTCCCATCAATAAGGCTGTTGGATGTTTGTCTTGCAATACTTGATGTGTCTCCGTAATCTGTGTAAAAGGAATCGTCAGGCTGATCTCTGTATGAATGCAAGGAGATAGATGCTGTCGAATGGGACCTGAGCCTTATATTCCCATTGGAAACCATAGCGTAGAAGCATGAAAGATTTTGCGCCAATGTATCTGATAGTCCATAAAGCAGTGTATTCGAAGTGATAGTAGTTAACATAGGAGACTTCTCGTATAAAGATTCATACTTATAGATCAACTTGTACAGCAAGGAGACAAACAGCGTCAGGATAGCCCAATTAAGCACAGGCACCTTTACAAGCTTGTACTGGGCAAGATATTTGATGATCCTGTAATAGTACGTTTGTTTATACCTTGTGTTGAGTGATACAACTGATTGTGTCTCTATATCATTGTGGATTAGTGTGTTGAAGTCTATGGTGTTTCTTCTCTCCATTGTGGACGAAGTTGTTGCTTCTTGCCTCGTATCGGGTGTATTGTCGATTGCTGTGATATCAGTGGCCATTGCAGTGCGAGGGGGTGAGGTAAACGGAAAGGCTACTCCGCCTTGACTAATTGTTGCCAAAAGTTGAATGTGTCAGTTGAAAGTAAACACACATCTTTAGGGCTGAGGGCTGAGGTGGCTGATTCTCGTGATCATGTGATGTTCACTAGGGCTTCGTTCGGAGCTGGCAACTTGGGTTGTGACTTTCCGCGAAACCCGCCAGTTTTCACCGCAGAACGGCGAACCAACACAAAATAAACACTGAAAACTTTTCGCGAACCGTCAAAACAGCACTGAACGCCCTGGTTCCGGCCACATCGCACAAAAATTTCCACACACATTCTCCAAAAAACAAAAACTTGAAAAGTTCAAACATTGAACACTTTTGATAACACCACCTGAACTTTGTCAACAGTAATAGTCAATATGCTTATCCCAAAAGAAGACAGAACCAAAATCCACCAATACTTATTCAGTGGTATGTTATCACCACAGTGAGGGGCACGAACAAGGATTTGAGGCGAAACGAAGAGGAGGACATCAATTGAACAAACAATGAAAGAAACTTTCAGGAATCATACACGAGTCCGAAGAGAAGACCAGCATCACAGGAAAATCATTGTCCTATACACAATATCACTTTTATCCTTAATTGCTGAAACCGAAATCCAGCTACGGATCAGCTTTCAAGTGGGCATGATATTACTATGTTCTGCCCACGATTGAAAGCACAGCCAGATTATCACATTTATTCCATCATAATATCCAACTAAGCATCCACAAAGGTGCAACGTCATTCATCTTACAGAAGTGGTTTGTCTTCCTCCTCGTCCTTTTTCAGAGTCTGCTTCCTCGATTCTATCTTGTATCCTAAGCCTTGCCCTGTCATTTTATGCCAGATGTCAGATTACTAACTTATTTTAATACAGAAGGTGTCGTTGTCGCTAAGAAAGACTTCAACCAAGCCAAACACGAAGAAATTGACACCAGAAACCTTTACGTTATCAAAGCTTTACAATCATTAACTTCAAAAGGTTACGTCAAAACTCAGTTCTCATGGCAATACTATTACTACACCTTAACTGATGAAGGTCTTGAATACTTACGTGAATACTTACACGTCCCAGAAGGTATTTTCCCAAAAACCAGATTACAAGAATCTGCTCCAGAAAGACCAAGAGCATACGGTGGTAGAAGAAACTAAGTATGATTTTTTTGGAAGGTTATATTGTATGTTTGTGAATCAGCTAATTTAAAAAAATATCATTTAGGAGAGCTGTATGTAGAGTGTAACTAACTCAAGTGTAATTCATATGTAGTAGTTAGTATATCTCAGGTATAAGAGCTATAAAACTGAACATGCATGCTGAGTAGACTATGGCCAGCAACAACATCATTATCATATCACGTGATGTGACTTAGGGCTAACTGCTATACAAGGGTAAACACCCAGTCATCTCTAGTTTGTTTCCAGCTAAAAAAAAATACTCGAAAAACAAAAAGTGACGAAAACAACTGAAAGTGAAGGTGTTGCACAAGTACATCTTAAATAGACCCTATCCAAGATGAAATTGAACATTTCCTACCCAGCCAACGGCTCCCAGAAGTCTGTTGATATTGATGATGAACACAGATTGCGTGTCTTCTTCGAAAAGAGAATTGGTGCTGAAGTTGAAGGTGACTCCGTTGGTGATGAATTCAAAGGGTACATCTTCAAGATCACCGGTGGTAACGACAAACAAGGTTTCCCAATGAAACAAGGTGTCTTATTACCAAACAGAGTTAAACTATTGCTACACGATGGTGTCTCATGTTACAGAGCCAGAAGAACTGGTGAAAGAAAGAGAAAGTCAGTCAGAGGTGCCATTGTTGGTCCAGATTTAGCTGCTTTACACTTGGTAGTTGTCAAACAAGGTGACGCTGATATTGCCGGTCTAACTGACGTTCAAAACCCAAAGAGATTAGGTCCAAAGAGAGCCAACAACATTAGAAAATTCTTTGGTCTATCTAAAGAAGATGACGTCAGACAATACGTTGTTAGAAGAGAGATTGTTAAAGGTGAAAAGAAATACACCAAAGCTCCAAAGATCCAACGTTTAGTCACCCCACAAGTCTTGCAAAGAAAACGTCACTTGAAATCATTAAAAGTCAGAAACGCTCAAGCTCAAAGAGACGCTGCTGCTGAATACGCTCAATTATTGGCCCAACGTTTACACGAACGTAAAGCTGAAAGAGCTGAAGTTAAAAAGAGAAGAGCTTCATCTTTGAAAGCTTAGATGTGTTTTAATTCATGATGTGTAAGAGAGAGAGGGGGATGCGTGGTAATTTAGGGAGAGGGAAAGGATGACGAAATGTTGAAAACTATATCAAGAGAAAAGATTTATGTGCAATTACTTTGCAACTTAGTTGAGTCTAATGCGGGTTTCTTATTGTATCTCAGTTCATAGGATATTTATCTGTAAAATAAAGGAAAAGGTTTAAAAATATGAGATGTAGTTTCCGTTATCTGTAAACCCGCACATCACTAAAAGGGTACATTTTAATAGAAATACATCATTTCTTTGTTCATTTGATATGATCCATATGAGCCATAAGTGAAACAATGGCTGGAGACGACCTTCACGTATGCATGGCTTCGAACAAAGACTCCATTGACTCCCACTAACAACCCACTGCAGTCGTTTCCGACTCCGTCAGAGGCATTTGGTGTGCGGAGCCGCAAACCTCCTCCATCTGTAGCTTCATCTTCAGCTGCATCTTTCAACAGTCGAAATCCTCCATTGCACCCGGCTCAGATTGGATCTCCCCATCCTAGATTGAATACTCCTCCAAAACTTGTCTCACCGCAAAAGCAGCAGCAGCAACAACAACAACAACAACAACTACAACAGCAACAACAACAACATCGTATTAGTTCAAACTCATCATCCAATATGCCTAGGGTACAACCGATGCCGCAGCAAATCCCACAACATATTCCTCAGCAGGCACCTCAACATATATACAGCCAATCTTACCCTTCTTCGTCCCAGCATCAGTTTACTGCACAATACTCCCAATCTCCACAGTATCAACAAACTTCGCAGTTCGCTAACCAGGTTCAATATCAACAGCCTCAACAACCTCAACAACCTCAACAGCCTCAACAATCTCAACAGATTCAACATCAAGTTATGCCACAGGCGCAGTATGTACAGCAACAGCAGATTCAACATTCCCAGCCTAGACAACCCCAGCCTAGAGTTTCCTCAAGTGGTGTACCTTCATCCTATAGCCCTTTGGAAAACGAGTATCAAACGGCATTACCGGTGTTACCAAAAGATCCAAACCATAGAATGGATGCCACTCAGGTCTTGGAGCGCCAATTGAGAGAGATGTTTGATCGTGTGGATAGAAACAGAGATGGGAAACTAGATGAAGCTGAGTTAAGCGTAGCTTTATCTAATGATGATGGAACAAGGCTCCAAGCGAGTACCATCAAATTGATGATACGATTGTTTGATACAGATGACTCGAATGGTATCGAATTCAGAGAGTTCTATCATTTGTGGAACTATATATTGCATTGGAGAAAGACATTCCAAAAATTTGATATTGATCACAACCAGAAAATATCGTTTGGCGAATTTCAATCTGCCGTTGAAAGTTTTGGATATCGACTACCTACTGACATTGTTTTATTCATCTTTCAAAAGTTTGGCGACTTTAACTCTAATAAACAAATGACTTTGAAATTTGACATGTTTGTTGAAAGTTTGATTTGGCTGTTACGTTGCACAAACGTTTTCAAAAAGTTTGACCTGAAGGGTAATGGTGTTGCGACAATATCATTCCAAGATTTTGTACACGAATTCTTGTCTTTTGTGTGATAAGCCATCCTTGTTCGAAAAGAGTGTATCGTTAATTATACAGGAGGGGGTAAAAGGAGAAGATTTGGATTATTCCATAGAGGAAACGAATCCAAGCTTGTGTCTCTAGCTTCGAGGTAGTGGTTCCCATTACACATTCTAATACATATTCACTCCTACTTTCTTGGGATCTTGCTGTACAACGTGAGAGCCTGAACTTCATCCTACTGTTTACTTTATCGAGAGACGCAGATGCGGTTTTGTGTCAGTTGCAGATGACACAGAAACAAATAGCAATGATTTATCAAACCTTGGAGCGGGGATTTATACCGCCGTGTGTTTTTGTGGAAGGCATAAGGGGTATGATCGTCTTACCTGTCCACATGGGCATAGAATTCTCTGTCATTACTGCTACTTATTATTTCCACGTATTGGATCTGTGGTTTAATGTTCTAAGAAATTAACATTCACACATGTATAACCACAAAGTGATTTTTTGCCCTCACAATTAAACCACATTCTGAAGCTACCTTATTCTGCATTCACCAATCAATTTATATTCCTTTGTCACGATAAGATGAGTCTCTCAAAAGAATTTAATGAAATCTTGGATACCTCTAAGGAAAACTTTGATAAATTCCGGAAGAGTTTAGAAGTCAACTCTTCCTTATCTACTGAAAACACATATGGCAAGAAATATGACGTTGGAATTAAAACTTTGCCATCACAAACACAATCCATAAAAGCCAAGAATGGTGCAACATTGAATTTGTTACTTGTTGGTCAAGCTGGTTTAGGTAAGACCACTTTTATAAACACTCTTTTTGGTGCCTCATTGTTACCAAGTATCTGGCAAACCGTGGACGGGGCCAGACCAAACACCGTTTTCCCCAAGAAAACTGATATTACACAGCAAAGTTTATACCTCGTTGAAAATGGATTTGAGCTAGATTTAAATGTCATTAGCACACCTGGTTTTTGTGATTCGATTGATAATCAATTCTCATACGTTCCAATTACCGAATATATTGGCCAGCAGTTAAGACTGCACGTGTTCCAGGAAGAGCAACCAGATAGGTCTCGGTTGTCAGATAATAGGATCCATGTTTGTTTATACTTTATAAACCCGACCTCAAAAGGTTTGTCAACAAGTGATATTGAGGCTTTAAGGCATATTTCGAATGGGGTTAATTTGATACCGGTCATTGCGAAGGCAGATACTCTAACTTTAGATGAGTTAAGGGAGTTGAAGATATTGATTCGTCAAATAATCGAAGTTCAAGATATCAAGATTTGTGAACACATTGAAGACGAACAGGTCAGGTCTAAAATTTTAGAGCACGTTCCATATTCAGTCATTGGCTCAGAGTCATATGTTTTAAGAGAAGATGGAAAGTCAGTAAGAGGTAGAAAGTATCATTGGGGTATAGCTGAAGTAGATAATGAAGACCATTGTGATTTTACGAAATTGAAAGATACCTTATTGTCAACAAATATGATAGATTTGATCTGTTCAACTGAATCCTATTACCAAAGATGTCGTGTTAAGTTGTTAAAGGCAAGAATTCATGAAGCAAGAGATAAATTAAAAGATGGCGAGTTGTTGAAGGGTTTTGATTTTGAAGATATTGATAAAAATGGGTTGAGAAACTATCAAGTTCTATCCAAGATCAATAAGTCTTTTGTTGATGATCTTGCCATTGAATGGAATCCGATATTTATTCAAAGGCAATTGGCTCAAAGAAAAAAGTTCAATGAGATTGTGGAATTTGAAGAAAACAAGTTCAAGGAGTGGAAGAAGGCATTATTTTCCAAACAGAACCTCATGAATCAAGGAATTGAGCAGATGAGGAAAGAGGTTAAGGTTCTAAATGAGATCGTACATGATTTACAACGTCCAATTGTCCTGAAAGGAGTAGTGTCACATTCAGTTGAGGATGAATGTATCCTTGACCCACCAGGGTCTTCTTCAGCGGTCCTTATTGGAGTAAATTAGGCCAACCCTTTAGAAGCAAGATGATATTAATCCATACTTGCATTATCAAAGTTCATCGCAGCTGTTTGTATGTTGTAGTTTTGTAATGTAACTCATCGCGTGTCGTGGGCGAACCGATAAAACGTTAAAGGAAGATTCCATGAACAATGTGCTAAACGACAGTTCGTTTGCAAAATCCAACGTTGGTCCTGCATTGCAACTGAGGTGTCATGAATCTTATAGAGGTTAAGCTATAACATAACACCCATATTATATCAACCTTCTGTTTCTTCAAAGTTACATGAAGTTTAACTGCTTTCTTTCACTAAGGCCAATACAGTAATGATTGATGGTATTCTAGCCTGCCCTAGAAAGGTTAGAAACTTCCTTTGGGGTGAGCCACCAAACGACCCTAAAGAAGCTAAACTTCTGTTCAAGATTGACTGCTTTGTCCTAAGTTTCTGCTGTCTCAACTACTGGGTGAATTACCTAGATCGTACAAACTTAGCAAATGCTTATGTCTCTGGTATGGCTGAAGATCTAGGCATGAAAGAAAATGAGTTTAATATCATCAACACCGTTTTCACCGTGGGTTATATTGTTGGTATGATTCCGAATAATCTAATACTTCTGAAAGTCCCACCTCGTTACTGGCTATCGTTCTGTTGCTTTGCTTGGGGTTTGTTGACACTAGGACTCTACAGAGTTTCCAATTATAGGCAGATCTGCGTTATCAGATTTTTTCAGGCTCTGTTTGAGAGTTCTTCCTTCACTGGCAGTCATTTACTGTTGGGATCATGGTATAATTCAGAGGATAAAATCAATGAATATACCGGTTTAGTTCAGACTTCAGAACTGAGCAAACGGTCTGCCATTTTCACATCATCAGGTTTGCTAGGTTCACTTTTCAGTTCATTTATGCAAGCTGCCATTTACAACAATATGGATGACTATAGAGGGTTAGCCGGTTGGCGTTGGTTGTTTATTATTGATTTCCTCATTACAATACCGATTGCATTTTATTCTTTGCTATGTTTCCCTGACACTCCAGAGACTTGTAAAGCATGGTACTTTTCTGAAGAAGAAATCAAACTTGCTCAAAATAGAGTGAAGAATCCAAAACAACAGAAGAATTTTGGAAGAGATGTCTTTAAGAGAGTCGCTGGTAGATGGCACTGGTATCTATTTAGCCTGTTGTGGGTATTTGGTGGGTTGAATGAATCCTTCTCTACAAACTCATTACTGGCCATTTATCTTAAATATTTCAATTACTCAGTGGCAGATAGAAACCATTTTCCGATGGGCACATATGCTGTTGGGATTGTTTCAACTTTTGGTGCAGCTTTATTCGTTGATCATACCGGTGGAAGGTACCATTGGATTGTTGCGATTTGTATATCTGTGTTCATGTTGGTTGCGTCAATCTTGATACTTGCGAATCCTTATAGCATCGCTCTTCAACTCACAGGACAATATTTGGGTGGTATTGCTTATGCTGGACAAGCATCATTCTTTGCTTGGGCCAATTTGGTTACAAGGGATGATCTACAGGAAAGGGCGATTGTCATTGCTTCGATGAATATGTTTGGCGGGGCGGTCAACGCCTGGTGGTCATTAATCTTTTTCAATGTGTCCACTGCTCCTGAATTTAAGCGTGGTTGTTATTCGATGATTGCAACGACTGTTGCCACTTCATTCATTGCAGGTCTCATTCGTTACTTGCAGCTGAGAGATAACAAGTATAAATCAAAAGCCTCTGTCGAGTTAGAGTTGGTAGAAGTCTCAGATGGTGATCTCAGTGAGTGTTCAGAATCAGGAGCACAAGTTCACGAGAAACCAGAATTATGAAATCTCAAATGATGAGACAACCACGTTTGAATAGCTACGTCTTATTGTAATAGGCATTATCTCATTAAAATCGTGATATCATTTTCACACGCTCGCATTTGGAAATGATTGTTGTAGTCTCTCCGCTAATATTAAAAATTCAGGAGTTTCCAATTCTCCATAGTATTTCAAACCTTCGATCAATCCAATCAGGTGTTGGTTGAAACTATCCAAATACTCATTTAAGTAGGAGTTTAGCTTTTCTAGCCTCTCTAAATTCTTGTTATAATCGTAGAATTGGCCCCTTAATCTATCACTGTACTTTTCAAATAGATCAAAGTTTAATAGAATTAAGACTTTTCTCAATGATAATAAAAACCCACTATATGCATTGATGATATGAATTGATCTGCTGAATATTTTAATCAATTTTTCGTTTGTTAAAATTGAGTTCTTCAAGACTGTGTTCAAGAACTTCTGTAAATTCAAGTTAATCTCTTCAAACTCATTCAAATTATTGAATTCATTTGCAAAAGCACTCCAATTCAATTCAATAACATCATTTGTTAAAAAATTGAAATAAACTTTGAAGAAATCTTTCATTCTATCATGCAGTGACCTTGCTCTTGTTATCCATTTAGGGATTGGTTTATCAAAATATTTGTATTTCCAAATCTTATTCTTATTGATCTCTAACCAGGATTCATTCAGGATTTGATCTGTGAAGTGTAAATTAGCCAAATGTCTAAATACAAGCTGATATTGGATAATAACAGTCCTAGTGACGACTAAGCTTAGAGGAAATGGCAAGATAATATCGAAGTTAATAAAATTTATCCCTTTCAAACTTTCGATAGACTTCGAATCTTTATGGTTTGGATCATCATTATTCGCATCCAGTGTTTTAGTTATCAGCTGTTTTAAAGCGTCGAAGTTGTTTGAATGTAACGCAACCTCAGCGTCAATTGCTTCCACTTTTAAAATCTCAATCAGATAGTCATAAATTGATTCCTTCTCGATAGTAACATTCAATAATTTAAAAACAAAATCATCATTGTTATCACTGTTATAGACTGATTTGAAGGATCTTCTCAATTTTGAACTTGAAAGATATTTATGCTGCTTTTTTAATTCATTTGAAGTCAGACTTAAAAAATTGTTTATGGTTGATGAAGCAGGTAGCAAATAATACTTTTTCAATTGTTTTAGGATAGTAGAGAAATCGTATCCGTTTAAGAACAAATCAATTATATAGCTATTCGCGATTGAGTAAGCTTCTTCCAAGACTAACAGTAGATTGGAACTATCTAGGGCGTTGACAAAATTGTTTGAAAAAAGATCCAATGTAACACCACACTCTTTCAAGACGTTCAAATACTTTCCTGTCGACAAAACCTTCACCTGTAAGTCCTTACTTGCGAATTGCTTAGGTAAACCATCTGTTTTAATGACAAATTTGGAACCCCAGTACTGTTCAGCGTTGAAATTATTCAACTTAAAATCATTCAGTAAGTTGGTGGTAATGAAAAACTCACTATATGGGTCATTTAATTCACCTTTGGTTATCCAGTCGTTCAACATCGAGATATAACTCTGACTTATGTTCTTTAATAATTGGCCTAGAAACTCGTTTGACCTAAAATCTCCAACGTTGGAGTCTAACCTCTCTTGAACCATTTTGATAAGGAGACCTCCCTTAACAACGTGATGGTTTGTTGTGTCAGATAATAAATCGACCGACCCATTATTTTGCAAGTCTGTTCTCATATTCGCAACGAAATTATCAAAGGCATTTTTGGCAGTCTCGTTCTGCCTGAGCTCATTCGATGCATATATGTTGCTTATGATTTCATATAAATGACTCATCTTGTATGTAATGTTGACTCTTAAATCTTGCTCCAATTGTCGCAAGGAGAAATCTTTATTGAATTTGAACTGTTGTGCAATGTTGTCAATGAATTTGATATACTTCTTTAGAAACTGTCTCGTTTCAAAAACAAAAGACTGGATGATCTGACCATAAGTTTCGGTGTTATGTATCTCTGTGAAAGTGGTGAGACAGACAAACATCTTGGCCAAATGAACCAATTTGCTAGTAATGTCTTTCAAACTTGAATCAAGGTTCTTGTTTATTCTATAATCCGGGCCCACTTTTCGTAACCTTTCTAAATCCGGGTTGTACTTCTCAGCGTATCTTATATAAGAGCCTTCCAAGCCAACTAAGACATAGAGCAAATCGTTAATTATTAAACCCTCCTGTACTTTTGTGTCCTTGATCTCACCGAGAGGAAATGGTTTGATCTTCTGATGTTGTGAATATATCGGTTGGAAGCTCACCAAACGGGAGCCTAAGGGTAGCCTGTTGGCATCATCAAGCAGAGCAACGGCATCCAAACCCATCTAATATCAATTCGGTGGTATCTGAAGCAATTCCTTGAACCCTAAAGCACTAACTAACTAAGTATCTCACGCGTTCGGTTTTTAAAAGGTAAACAAAGAAAAAACGGGAAAACAACAACAGAGGTCGGATCTCAGAAACATCTGCCCTCGGATGTGTGGCACCAAGTTGGGGTTATGTGGCACTGGTAGCGGTTAGGTTGGTAGGGTAACTCCGGGAAAGTGCACCGTATCCATTTCAAAATCGCCACTACACAAACCAAATAGGCAGTTTCACTTCACATTTCCATTCCAACATCAGCATTTTAAAGCCCAATGTTTCTCACAAGAAGTGAATATGACCGTGGTGTCAGTACGTTCTCTCCAGAAGGACGTCTTTTCCAAGTGGAGTACTCTCTAGAAGCCATCAAAGTATGTTCAACTCAAGCCGTATTCCTTTTTTGTTTATGATTTTAAATTGGTTTTGATAACGTTGGGGAACTTTTTACTAACAATTGATCTCTAGTTAGGTTCTACTGCTATAGGGATAGCTACTAGTGAAGGTGTTGTTCTTGGTGTCGAGAAAAGAGTCACTTCATCCTTGTTAGAATCATCCTCAATTGAGAAAATTGTCGAGATCGACACACATGTCGGATGTGCCATGTCTGGTTTAACAGCTGATGCCAGATCCATGATTGATCATGCTAGAGTCAGTTCTGTCAATCACTCTCTGTACTACGATGAACAGATTGGTGTTGAAAGTTTGACGCAATCCGTTGCTGATCTGGCTTTGAGGTTTGGTGAAGGTGCCTCCGGTGAAGAAAGATTGATGTCAAGACCATTTGGTGTCGCTCTATTAATTGCAGGTTTCGATAAAGAAAAAGGTGCTCAACTATATCATACTGAACCATCAGGAACTTTCTACAGATACGATGCTAAAGCTATTGGGTCCGGCTCTGAAGGTGCCCAAGCCGAATTACAGAACGAATATCATAGTTCCCTAACTTTGAAGGAAGCTGAGCTACTTATCTTGAAAATCTTAAAACAGGTGATGGAGGAGAAGCTTGACGAAAACAACGTTCAACTAAGTTCTGTCACTGAAGCTGAGGGTTTCAAGATTTATGGCAATGAAGTGACTGCAGATATAATCAAGGTTTTGAAGGAACAAGAAACTGAAGAAAATCCAGAAACTTAGATCAATGGCGTACATAAATATAATGAATTTTATTAAAAGGAGAAGGGAAAAAGAAAAACTACAAAAGTATACTACGAATCCTGTTTCTAATCGTAAGAGAAATATAACATTGCTTTTCTATTCAACAAGGTGTGAATACTCTGGAACCTCTTTAACTTTTGCATTGAAGAATTTTTCTAGTTTGTTGGCATTCTTGTAATATGTTGTGGTTTCACCATTATAACCTCTACAGTTCTTGAAAATGAGTTTAGCGTCATAAACAAACTCTTCCATAGTAGAATAATGATCATTTTCTAGTTTCTGTTCCATTGTGCTCAAATCCATTGGTTCTTTAATAACCTCATAATAATCAGGAACCTCTTCTTTATTAACAGGGGTGGCAAACGGCCATGAAGCTGCATTGTTCTGTATTTCAGTCAACAAATGCTGCATATATGCATGGTGAGGACTTCTTCTTGGTCTTTGTGCTAACTCATCCATTTCGGGTGTCCACCCGCTTTCCTTCAATCCTGAGATTGTCATTGGATCAACTGGCTTTATATTCTGCAAGTTCTTGAACTGTTTTAAACCAGATCTCACTATATGACTCTTCGATATCTCCCTGATCTTTTTCTGAATTGCAACTTTTTGAAGCAATAAAATCTTCGCGCTATCAAGATACCGTATCTTTGGTAACATTGAACACTGCATTAATGTACCACCTTCATAATCCTTGATATAACCCATCCATACCTGTTTGTCGAGTGTTATTTCCTTCGTAAACCCTTGCTTCTTGAAATAACCAATGGCATAGTTATCAGCGTATGTTAAGAAATATTTGATAGGTGACGATGCGCGAACATAATCTTTCAGATGATTCATTAGATGGGCACCGTAACCTCTAACTTGTTCTGTGGAGCTGATGGCACAAAACACGATTTCAGCAAACTCTCTTGAGTCGAATGGCCTATAGGTAATACCACCAACAACTGTTAAAGGTTTTCTAACAACTGCCATTGAAAGATGACTTCTATCGTACACTAGTCTTGCGATATACTCTCTAGGCATTTTGGGTAATTGTTTTTGGAAAATGTTCTTCAAACCAGTGAGAACCATCATGTTTTCTTTCGTGTTGTCGTTATTAACAACCCTAAACTCAATTTTACCTTGCCTCTCTTCCAACACAGAAGGTCTTTCTTTAAATGTATAAGTTTGCCCATCAAAAACGAAACTGGTAGTTCGTTTCGCCTCTTCGTCCAAATCGTCATCATCCTTCTTGTCACCGTCTACAACTTCTTCCGCGTCTTCTTCCTCTTCTTCTTCTTCTTCTCCTTCTTCTTCTTCTTCGTCTTCATTGTCGTCATCATTATCTTCATCATTACTGTTGTTTTCATTACCTTGACTTTTGTCACCATTGAGGTCCATTGTATCGCTATCCTCCTCTTCCTCTTTCAATTTAGCTCGTTTGGCCAGTGGCTCGTCATCGTGTGAGTCGAGAGACGATCTCTTACTGTCTTCCACCATCAGTTTCAACAGCTGTGTCGCAGAATGGAAACGATTCGCTCGGTTTTCCGTCCTCTTCACTGTTAATTTTTACTGAAGTCGACTAAACCTACAAAAACAAGGAATATTACGTAATCATCTCGTTAATCTCAGAACAGCTTTTGTGTCATCACAACAGCATGTTCCATACACACACTGTCTCTCTCTCTCTGTCCGTTCCAGTAAGTCACCAGTCATCATCCGAGAGGTCTTGTTCCATCTCCGCCACAGCCTCCTCTGCCTTTCTATGCACCTCAGCTAATCCACTCACCACTTCAATATACTTTGACTCATTCAGAGCCTTCTTCACAAATTCCCAGCCATGTGTCTTCAATTCGTTTATTACATTAGGGGAGCAGGCAGAGCAGTGTTCGTAAGCCGGTGTTTCTAGTTTCAAAATTTCATGACTCGATAGAAATCCTCGTAGCTGATGAGGTAGGTCACCTAATATCGTTGTATCTTTTGTAGTTGCTTGATCCTGTAATGGATGCTGCAGTAAAGAAACAGCTAATTCAACTGCAAGCGAAGATGCAAGCATGGCGACACCTGGCCTCGTCACTGTACACATTTGATCCAGTGTTCTGTCGCTAAGACTATCAGTTGGGGCCATAATGTCGTTACAGAAGTAACAGCCCAAATTCCCATTTGTACCATGTCTCATGACTAAATAGCTGTCAAATCCTAAGGCTGCATTAATGACAATCTTTGAGTGGACGTTCCCCAATACCGTTGGTAACCATCTAGTTTCCCTTGAATCAGTCAGCAAATAAATGACATCATGCTCTTTGATCAAAGTGTCCAGTTTTTTATACTCTTCTGATTGTTTCAATTCTTGAGTAATTGGATGGCCAATCATCGGTATTTCAAACTCATGACCGTTAGAATTCACTAATGGGAATATTTTTTTCAATGATTCAGATGCTTGCGCTGATTTTGACTTTCCGACATCTTCAAAATTGAACAGCGGTTGACGAACGGGATTCGAAAAAGAAACCTTCCCATTATCAACAAAGGTTATATTTCTAACACCCCAACCTAATAAAGCTCTCGATACATAACTACCCAATGTACCAGCCCCTAATAACAGGAATTTCTTTGTTTTCAAAAGTTCCAAATCCAACTCTGGAACAATTCTCCACTTCATTAGTTTCAAGTTTAGATCAACTGATTGTTCAGAAAGCTTAATTGGATCAATTAATGAGGATAAATCAGACGCCTTAGGTCCCAATTTATTCTGCAATGTACGCTCCCAGCCCGATACTTTTGATGGATCAGTCTCAATATTCTCTAATGACAACTGGAAAGATTCTCCAGCTAAACGATATACATTAACAGTAACGTTTTTGAATCCATAAATAGATAAAGCTGTGAGGAAGTTGTTCAACAATTTTGAAGGTTTTCTTGGAACAATACAAGAATCAATGAATCCAACTTCTATTTGATCGCCAGAAACCTCATCCAACAAAGACAATGGGTATAACTCATCATCTTTCACTATGAAATAGCCGAATTGGTGTTTGTCTTCAATGAATCGCAGGATCTCTTCAGGAACATTATGGATCTTTTTCTCCTCTGTCAAAACATCCCATTTTGAGTACAATATTGGATTAGCAACCCAATAATAAAACTTAAATTTTTTCAAATCTGCAAAGCATATGACATCTAGTGAGTTTAGTAAAGATGGGTTTGCCAATACTGACTTATTCTTAATGTTCTGCAGGATTAATTCACTCCTCTCTTTCAGAAAAATAGCCTTGTTTAACGTCTTGAACTCTTCAATTGTGTTGAAATTAGTAGTGGTTCCGTTCAAGAAGAGAACCGAATGCGCTGGATACAAGGATTCATCGACAGGAAGATCAAAACTTGAAGCTGATAAGTTCAACGCCGTTGGTTCGTTTGTTGGTAATGATTTGACGTTGACTGTGCCATATATTGGTTTTGAACTTGAATCCAGTTTGAATTGGTCCAACTTGAGGTTTGATAACTTCTGGAAGAACGATGCATCAACGAAAGACTTCAAAGGGGTGTACTTTAACGACGTGGATTCAGACATGTCGTGTGGTTTGCAGGGAAGGTGGTGGTTATGTAAAAGAGGGCAATTTTTTGGGGGATAAAAGAATTGATTACACACAAAAGAGAAGAACGTAAGGATATGCAATATATGGGGTTGGGGATTACGTAATTTTTTGGCTGTTAAAAGTAGTAGTAATACACATGCGTTAAATATATACCCACTCATTGGTCTTCTAAAGTCATGTCATCTAATTCATCCAGCAGCTCGTCGATATCGATACCTGGAGCGTCTTCATCTTGATCATCTTCATCTTCATCCATCTCATGGTCGTTAACCTTGTGTGTTGATACCTGTTGGTCTTTATACAAGTTAACAGATTGTCTTAATTCAGCATCCTCTTCCAACTCTTGCAAGAACAGTTCGTAATCCTTTTCAGCCCTTTCAGCTTCTTGCTTAGCTTGTCTTGACTCATCGTTAGCATGGATATCGGCGTGTTCTTTAGCCATTCTCTTCAACTTCCAGTTTCTGTTCTTTCTTGTCTTTCTGATGTATAATTTCTTCACAAGGATGACATCAGGAAGATTAGTAGAGTCTAAATCATCCCATAGCTCCGAGTTATAATTGGAGTTTGTTGTGTAATAACCCATAACGGAATCACCTGGATGTAAGATACCACCTAAATGAGATCTAACATAAAACTCCCTGTCGTTAAGACCCAAATCTGAAGATCTTGCACAAGTGATATCAGCAAGGACCCATCTTCCCTTGGTGTACCCAGTAGGTTCAACATCCAAGACTATGAATTCGACTAACTGTGAAACCTCCGCTAATGATGCGAAAGGTTTTTTCCAGTAAACTTGAGGGGATAAATCAGCAATTTGTAAAGTATTTGGATCTAGGAATTGAAGTGTATTTGAAATTTTGGAACATAAAACAATTCTGGAAACGTTACCCATTGAATGAGCCAGTTTTTTCGGTAACACGACTAAATCATCTCTACAAATAGGGACGATTTCGACCGAGTAGGAAAACTTGTAAGATGCTGAGCCTGCGTGAATATCTTGGGAGATCAATTCTTCAGACTTCTTGGATTTGGTTGGAACAACTGCATTCAAGAAATCAATCATTTTAACGGCATGAGATTTTTGAGCATAAAAGAAATCCAACCCATCTCTTGATTCTTGAATCGAGATGGTGTCGACATGGGCATTATGCTTCAGGATAAGTTGTTCCAAGAATAAGAAGGTTCTCTTATGGTGAACTTTCTGTCTAATTTGTACAGTGGCTCTCCAAGTGTTTGCGGTATATGATTTAGCACAGTCTGGACATTGCATGGCGATAACAACGTATTCGACTTCGAAACTCTGTTGGATGATGGTGTTGGTCATTGCTTCACCCTGGACAGTCAACTTAACTTTAACACGACGAGAATGAGGTTCTGTCCAGAGGAAAGAGGCGTCAATCAAACGAATCTTGGTTAACCCTTTCAGCCTTCTTAAACAAAGCGCCAGCAGTTCTCTTGATTCTAACTCAGCTTTGATCCATTGGCCTGGAGGTTGTAAGAAACGCTCACAGTTTCTGCAAAAGGAAAGATTGGCCTCTCTAGGAATACCTTCAGTGATATCCACGGTCAGCTTGATACAGTCGTAACACATAACGAGCCCTCCGGAACCGTCCATAGGGACACCACAGTTGCAACAGAGCACTGTGGCAATACCGTTCTGCTGCTGTGTGACGTCTAGCGGGGTATAGGACATGGTGGGTTGTAGATAGTTGAAACAAGGGTTGCAAAAGGTTTCTATTAGTAAAGTAAAGTCCAAAGAAGTTTTTCAAGTGAAATTTTTTATTTTTTTTTTATTTTTATTTTGTAAGCGATGAGCTGCTTATGTCACTTTCACTGCTTATCACCTATCAACTATCAGACTACTCACTAGTTACTAATTACTCACCGGTTACACTCCAGCCAGTATGACCTCGCTCGTGGGCACAGTGGCACAGATGTCGCTGCCCCGTGACTGTCTCCAGCAGGAGCGGTCGCTGCTGCAGTACTGCAAGTTCGCTGGAGTGCTGTGTTTGGCGAGCATCGCCGTGCTGCTGGACCTGTCATTGGATCAGCAAGCACGCAAGAGAACCACCGGTAGTGCATTATCGCTGGTGCTTGCTGTCCTGCTCTTTGTGGTGGGCTCCCTGGTGCTGCTTCTGGGGCTTTACAGCTACCTGGAGACCGCTTCGAGGCTGGTGGGCCACCGCCCGGTGCGAGGGACGGGCGTGGCTATGCGGATAGTGCTGGCACTTGCGATGTGTGTGCTTCTGGCACTGAACGTGGTGGTGCTTGTGGCATAGGGCTGCTCCACTGGCCATCACCACATTCCATCACCATCAACAGCTCGTCGCCACAGTTCGTCTTGCCAAAATAACTGTGATTGATACAATAAGTTGATGCACCAACGCCTTGCGATAACAGGGAGATGCCTCACGTTATATCGTTTGATCAGATCAATCTTCTATTTAGAATAATCCTTCCTAAAAAGTCTGTGAAAATGGCCACTGTATCATGTTATCAACGTTGCCTACAGAGAAAGTTTATAGTGCGAATCATAACCTCTATATTCGGTATCCCTTCCATATCCACATTTTACTGTCCATCTCCTTTCTCTTTCTTTTGTATTAGTACTGTGTTAAAATTGCGGTAAACAGACTTCCGTTACACGCACTTTTCATTAAACTAACTAATCAAATATCATATCAACTGAAAGAGTGCTCAGAGACTGCCTGTCGCCAACTGAGAAAGCACTTAATGCTCTCTGAATGTTTCATAAACCACAAATATTCCTTTCCTTCTACTTACCATTTATTCTGACATCTTAAAGGTTCCACAGTTAGGTTTCAGTTTTTTCTTGAGTTACGAAGTTGAGTGACGGCCTCAATGGAGTATAGAGATACATGATCCTGTTACTGATGCTCGCATGGCACATCATTCAGACTCAGACTCAGACTCAGACACATTCATATACACAAACAGACTCAGATTCAGACACACATACAGGAAGGACATTTAGTCGCACACAAGTATCCCAGCAATTATGATTCAACCTGCTAATATTTATATAATAATGGCTTATAATATGATAGATCAGTCACTGGTCTATTCAAATGTCTCAGATAACAAATAGAAAATGGTGAGAATAGAGACGACAGATAGTTAGGTTAATTAAGGTTATCAAGCGAGGCAATGAGACAATCCACCAGTTCCCCAAATCATTATGACTAGAATCAATCGTTCCACCGAAGTTTACATCACCCCTCCTTCAGACAATCAGCTAACATAACACGGCCGTCGGTGTGTTATAAATCTCAGAGAAAGAACACCTAGCTTTTGTGAAAATAGTAGCAGTTACCCCAGTGATCGTTAGTATTGAACATAAATGGATAAATGGAAACTCATAGAAAGTATTAGTTGCATGCAGTTCGGAGAAACGGCACACGAACTCATTAGGGCTTAAGATGCTGGATAGAATATATATAGAGATGTTTTCCCTACCTAGATTCTATCTTATGTATAGAGAGAAAGGACGAGCAGTGATTGATCCAAAACCAAACTTAATCCAAACATATAATCCAAACTGTATTTGTACAACAGACATTACATAATTCATTGAAACGCTTTG